>QLSS01000018.1:1470894-1507437 GCA_024372645.1 Trichomalopsis sarcophagae
ATATATATATATATATATATATATATATATATATATATAATGATTCTGCGGAAACGAGAGAAAAGCGAGAAAATACTGCGTCGTCTTCGCTCTTTGATTCGTAGTGATATATGTAATATGTATATGCGCTTGCGCTCGACTAACAAATTACGAGTCGTTATATCTGGTCTAGCATCTATAGATTCCCCGTAATAATCTACGGAATCGTGTCTACAAGGAGTTCGGGAGAGTTATACATATACATAATGCGATTTTTCCCTGGCCCCCCTTATACCACACACTCTCCCCCCCCCCCTGCCCTCGCGCACTTTTCTCTCACTCTTATAGTAATTACATATCGTGTTTTCGTATATTAAAATAACGGTAAGAAAATAGTAAAGACCTTTTCCTCTATATATATATATACTCCATATTCTGCATCTAATGTATAATGTCCATAACACGATGCGGCAATGTGTGAATATATAAGAAAAACCCACTACGAGTTAACGTGTCTCCGTGTGTATATATGCGTGTGTCGGCTAATCGGTGTGTGAACAATCTATCGCGCTCGCATAGGCCATTTTTCCGTTCATCGATCGTTTTTCGAGAGTAGAGAGAAGCCATACAAGTGTATGTGTGTGTGTTTGTGTATGTACGCGAGGGGGTGCGGGGCAGGAAGAGCAAAAAAAAAAAAAAAAAAGGAACGGCTGAAGAAAAGGGAAAATCGGCGCGCGTGCAATATAGCAATATATAATGCTAATCGCGGTCCGTCGCTGCTGGGCTTTTCTTCCGTAGGTATATATATATATAAACGTATATATGTTCCCTTATATTATACTCCGTTGACGGGGCAGCTCCTCTTTTATTTTTCGCTATATCCTCATCCCTCTAGACTGGCCGGCGATCCTTTTTATAACAATGGAGGGAGAGGAAGATAGCCGTTCCGCTGCACGAAAGACTTTTCCGTTTCTGCCTTTTTCTTTGTATTACTCGATCCTTCGTTTGTGTGTACTGTCGGCGATATATTACATATATTCGACATCGCGTGTACTCCTTTTGTTTGACCGACTGATCCGAGTCGCGACAGCTTTGCTCCCCTTTTTTTTTTTTTTTTTTTTTTGTTAACGCTTTATCACAAAATACTATAACTTTCGTTTTATATAGTTATAACCCTATTTCTAACGCGCTAGAGACTTGTAGCGTGTGTGTGTGTGCGTGTGCGCGCGTATAGATTTTTTTTCCTTTTAGCGCTGCAATCTAAAATTCATTCGTACGTATAACGCGAAGACGTATGTATTTTCCGCGAATGTGTGCGTTCACGAGACTATAATTACGCAATCAATTATTAACGACTGTTTGATTCCCCTTGTATACGCGCGCGCGCGCACACACACACACACACACACACATAAACAGCACTTTTGGCCCTCACTTATTCACTTCCTCGTTACCCTCCTGTCTTCCTCTATACACATCTCTCACGCGCTCGTCTGATTAATCCATATAATCATACTGCAGCGATCATCATGCTCGCGAGCGCCAATAATAATAACACGTACCTAAATATAAGAACAGACGCGCCTAGGAGGTTTTGAAAAATTAATCGAGTATGCGAAATTAAAGCAGAGAGACGCGCTTCCTAACAAACGACCTTCCAATCACCATAACGAAAAATCGATCGCAAAGAGTAATTTTGTCTGTGTTCGTGTGTGTGTGTGTTCGTGTGTGTGTGTGTGTGTGTGTACGTGTTGTATATACCACTAGCTACGCTGCTCCCCTACCTTTATACCCTAATAATCACGATATACAGTGACTGCGTACGTGTGTATATTTATAATATTATAATTTTTCATCTATATATATAATAATAATAATAATAATTTTAATAACGCACCTACGAGATCGAGGGAAAAAATTCTAAGAAAAAGGTGTACGGCGATCATGCGCTACACTACGTATACACGTATAATCTTTTGATGTACGCACTATGTACCATAACAGTCGTTCGGCTGTTCTCGCGCTTTATTGCTATGTATGACTCTGATATGAACTCGCGCTCGTACATCTCGCAAACAGTAGCAAAGAGCCGAACGAGTATAAGCCTCCGTCTAAGTAAATTATACATATCCCCGCCTCATCGTCATCGCTTTTGGACCCGTTTAACGCGTGTGAGTGTGTGTGTGTGTGCGAGAGTGTGCTCCTATATATATATATACCTAATTATATGTAATTAAACGCAGCTAGATATCTGTGCGGTATTATATTGTATTTTTGTCCTCGTTTTGTCTCTCCCTAAGAGTCGCCCACCCATAACGCGTGTGCCCGCGTCTCTCTCTCTCTCTCTGCTCGGAATTTTGATGCAATCTCGTCGAGGGTATATAATGATCCACGTATGCGATGCCGTATTGTTCGTTCGAATCCCCCCCTTGATAGTGTTTACGTCTGTGATAATAAACTCACGCGTGTGTGTATGTGTGTGCTCGCAAGTGTTTCTGTGACTGACAATGAGCGTTACTTTAAGTTAGTTAGTTAGTTAGTTAGTTGTAGTTGCGGCATTTCACTTATTCTTGCGGCAGTAGAGTAGTTTTACTATATGCTACTTGTACAAGATCGATATATACCTTCTCGCGCAGTTCTCCTTTGTGTTCAGCGAGACTCGTCGTCGCAGCTCTTTTCTTCGCCCCGCTCGAAAATTGACTGAATTATTAACTCTTTTGACCTCCCCCCCCCACCCTTATCTCTTTCGCTCTTTATACACCCGTTCAACGGATTGTCTCCGGTAAATGCGTATAGTAAATACATTATATGCATAATATACGTGTCTCCGTCGCGCATTGTCATTAATTATCTCGCCTGTCTGAAAGACTAGGTAGCGTCGACAGCCTCCGATGTCGCACGAGATCACAAGTAGTTGGGCCGTCCGGCGCAGCAGAAGAACTTGAAGGTCCCGCGCAGGTAGTTCGGGTGTCTCGTCGGTCTGTTCTCCCAGGGTAGATTCTTTCTCGCGCCGTTGTTGCGGTTCAACCGATTGGCAGCCTCCTGCAGGGCAACGGGTCGTTCTGCGAAAAGACAGTTCTCTCTTTTTTCTTTTCTTTCTTTTTTTTTTTGCGTCGCACGGCAATCAGCGATTAATTAGAGCACCGCACAGGCGAGGGGGGGGGGGGGGAAGAGGAGAAAGAAAAACCCTCTCTTAACGTGATTATCACCGGGAGGATTCTTTCCCTTTTCTGAGCGCGGGCTTCTTTTTTTTTAATCTGAATTAAATCGACTTTGCCGGATCGGGACAAAAAAGCTCGTCTATTGACGTTTTCCGATGAATGGCTGAAAGCTCCTGATTACTCGAGGGGGGAAAAAAATTACGTACGCAGTGTAAAGTAGATTACCGGAGAGCTTTCTTATTGCCTCGAATCGTTATTAATACTGTAATAATTGTTGTATTACACAGCACGGCTGGGAGCGCGGCAATTTTAATTTTAAATTTCTATATCAAGCCGGGCAGTTGCGGAGAGTCGAGTAGAAAAGGCCGAGCGCGATAAGACGCATGCATATTCATGCGCTATTGTAATAATAATAATATCTGCCCTGTACACGCGTGTAAAAGTCGCTAATCGCGGCTTAGAAATGTCCCCCCTCTCGTACACGGATTTTGATCGAGTTACAAAACGTATAGTCGAGAAGCTGCGGTGGCTCTTTGTTATACCGCCGCGAGCTTTTTTCACCCCGCAAGCTCTCGACGCCGCAGAATTTATTTTTAATTACGCCGCACACGCTCCCACAGCTCTCTCTCTCTCTCTCTCTCTCTCTCTCTCTCTCTCTCTCCCGGGGCTTAATGCGAGCAGGTGCTACTAATTTACATATGGTAAAGCTCGTGTGTCGAGGGAGTAAGCGCAGTCGCTCTCGTGTTCGGGCTGTCGAAAAAGAAAGCTCTGCAGCTTATACGTACATACAAAAGACGTCGCGTGACACACTAGACTGCGGTCGTTGTAATAACTCGTCGACGACGGCGAAAAGAATTGATGTCAGTTTTAATTTCGATGATGATTATAACGCCCCGCGCAAGTGGGTCAGAGAGAGAGAGAGAGAGAGTATAGAAAAAGGAAAACTTGGCGAAGCTCGACAGAGATCCAGCTCATCAACAAATCGAGCTCGTAAAAGCGCGTCCTACTCATAAAAGAGAGTGAACAAAAAAAAGGGGCGGAGGGGGGGGGGGTGAGGGAAACGTACCTGTGTCAGCCTCGGACTGGGGCATAAACTCCTGGAGCTCGGCTATTAGCGCGCTGATCTCCTCGCTGTCCTTCTGTATGCTGCAGAGCTCCTCCTCGTTGAAATCCAAGGTGATCTGCTTGCAGAGGAGTATCTGGGTGATGACGTTGCTGATGTTCGACGGGCCGGACTTGCTCTCTGCAATCAGTCGCGCGAAATTTTCCTATCGATTCTCCAATTGTATCGTGTGTGTTTATTGAAAGTTTCGTCCGACTCGCTACAGGCGGTAAACATAGTGTGCGCTTTATACGTATATATATATATATATGTATATATATATATATATATATACAAGCGCGAGACCTGCATCATTGATGGAGTTGGCCGAACTCGCTGGGGAACGTTGTAGGAGAGAATGTCGAGCGTTTTTCTCGATCAATTATTAACTTTTTTTCTTTCTCCTCCTCCCTTCGCGATATTCATTATTCAGGAGTTGAAGTTTACGTATGCAGGTAATTATACACTGCCGCGTTGCCGCAACGTGTGCGTTAGCATCTGCGGAGACGCTCGCGCGGAAAATGTAATTTCCAGTAGGAAGAGAGAGAGAGGGAAACAAAAATGCGATTTTATAAAGCGCATATCACGCTCCAGTTTTTCCGAATGAAATATCGGCCGAGTGCGCCGCGCGGAGATAGCGCGGCGAAAGTTCGCGTCTCTCTTGCTGGGCTCTAACTTTTTAAAATCTTCGTTAAACACACGCGACCCTCGCGGGAGATAAAGTATGCATCGCGAGAGGCTGACTTTTATTTTCATCCCCGATGAAAAGCGGTAATTCAGCGAGGATTTATGGGGGGAGGGGATTATTTTGAAAAATGCAAGCGAGTAATTTTACCGAAGTATCCGGTCATGTCCATGGGTACGATGCGCACGAGGTTCTTGCTCTTGTAGAGCTCCCTGAGGAACAGCTGGGCCAGGAAGAAGAGCAGCACGAGGTTCGGACTGTCGGCCGGTATGCCGGACTCCATCGCGCTGCAACAGAAGTCGAGTTTCTTTTGCTCTCCCAGTCTCTCGCTCTCGTTCCAACCGAATGTAGGACACACAGGTGTTCTATATATACTCGTCGCGCGGACGAGAGAGAGAGAGAGAGAGAGAGAGAGAGAGACTGCACGAAACGTACCTGCGCATCTGGGGTAGGACCATCTGCGAGGTGCTCTTGCAAGCTTCGACACAGTTGCGCCGGAGCTTGCGGATCTTCTCCCGGAGCTCGGGACAGTCGCGCGGCTGGCCGATGCTGATCAGCAGATCCCGGAACTGAGCCACCTGGCTGTTTATCTCGTGGATGTGCTGCGAGGGACAGAGCGAGAGAGAGAGAGAGAGAGAGAGAGATCGTTAGCACGTGCGGCTGACTGGAGCACGTGACGACGAGAGCCCCGCTGAGTAAGAAAGGAACGAGGGAGAGTGTAAATCGTTCACCTACCGCGGCTATGGTCGACTCGGACCTCTCGTCGAAGAGGCAGGCTCTGCTGTTGGCCTGAGCAGCGCCCTGAGGCCCCGACTCCGTCATCGTTCGCCGCCTTCGCAGATGCTGCTGCTGGCTGCATCGCCGCGAGGCTGGCAGCTGCAAGGCCGTCGCCGTTGTCCTGCCCTCGGCAGCCTTTGCCTCATGATCCTCCTTGGCCGTCGTCGTGTTCCTCCGGCTGCTCCTCCTGGCTCACTTCCTCCCCCCCTCTTCCTGTTGTTGCTCCTGTTGCTGCTGCTGCTGCTGCTGCTGCTGCTGCTGCACTACCTCTAACTGCTGCTGCTGCTGCTGCTGCTGCTGGCGCATGCTATGCAACAACCGCCGCACTGAAACCGACGTGTACCGACGGATAAGCGAGAGAGAGAGAGAGAGAGAGAGAGCTTGCGAACTGTACTCGTGCTTGCGACCGCGAGGGCTGCGCGCGACCGACTGACTCCGCGTGCTGCTGCGCTGCGAGAGCTTTCCTCACCTCGCGCATGTCCGCTTACTCTCGCCGTTGCCTATATCGGCCCATATCGACTGCTCTCACTCTCTCGGAGGGTGAGAAATTCTCGCGTCGTGTGAGCGAAAGAGAGAAGAGCGAGTTTTGCCTCGGGACATGCGAATCGCTCTCTCTCTCTCTCTCTCTCTCTCTCTCTCTCTTTCCTCGCTTTATGTACTTACTTTCGTTCGCTTTATTTTACGAGTCGGACGTGCGTCCGAGGATCAGCCTCCCTCGCGGCTCTCCTTGTTCTTCTTTTTTTCGGCTTCGCTTTACGACGGGGGCGCGCGATCATGAGCGTATACCGACTTTTCTTTCATCCCCCCTTAAACGCTTCGCGTAAAAAAGCTTCCCTCTCCCCCTTTTAAACAAACGCGCACCGAGAGCGTACAAGTAATCGGAAGAAGAAGGACGCGGCTTTTTATGCGCTTGTTTAAACTTATTCAATTTTGAAGCGAGCGCGCGCGGTTTTACCCGCTTTTCTTATGCCCGTCGTGTGTAGGTCGAAACTTGTTGGCGGACTTTTCCCCCCCGCGCGATGCTGAAAGGCTAACACTTACGGCTACTTACTTCTTCGGCTTCGGCCGCGATTACGGCCCGGAGAAGTTAACGCGCGAAACTATATATCGCGCGGGAAGGGGGCATTAATTATAATGAAATGAAGTTTTTGATCGAATGTACAGCGAGCGCTGCTTGCGGTGAAAAATTAATTCGCATTTATATACATATAGTTATATTATCAATTCGCGAAAGACTCGGCTGCCGCTGTGCATTTTTTATAAGAGAGGGAGGGCGCATTTCGAGAGCGACTTTTCGAAGAAACTTTAGCTCCGGACGTCTCTGCCAGCTGGAAGACGTATATATAGAGCTTCGCGTGTATGTAGAGAGAGAGAGAGAGAGAGAGAGAAACGCGAACCGGATCCACGTACGCGCGGAGCTTTTAGGATTCGGTATCGTCTTTCCTCGAAATTATACTCGAGGAATCCGAGGCAAATGTTAATCGATCCCGTGCGTCTACGGAAGACACACAGCTACGGAGAGAGTAATTCATCAGAGTAGAGAAGAAAGGGATATATGTATGCCTGGAATTATTATCCTTTCTGGGCGGGACGACCTGCATAATTTTTGAGGATTAATAAGACATGGATGTATTCTCTCGGATGTACGTCACAATGGACGAGAAAGAGGATCAATCCCCCGGGGTAATTTTTGTATCGAATATTACGGCTCTTTGATGCCCACGGAACAAGTGCGCGCACGCTGGGGGCTCTTGGATTAGGGTCTTAAAAATCGATCGCCGCGAATTTTCACGATGCGGTCTCTTATGCAAATTCGAAATGGCTCGCGCGAGAGAAAGAGGGTGTATATATAGGAGAGAGAAAAAAAGAAAGGGAATTATGGTAATGGAACGAAAATTAGAGCCGACCTTGTTTGCGCTAGGGTTACCGCGTGAAATAATATTCGTTTCTCTTATTCTCCCATTCCCTCCCTTCTGCGAGCCGAGAGCGACTTCAATACACCTGCGATATATATATATATATATATACGTATACAGCCGAGTAGTGCAGTGGGAGTTTAAAAAGAAGCGCAGAAGAGAGTCGGTGTCCTAGATATTACTCGGATTAAAGGATGGCTCTTTTATAGCGGGATACTATATATATATACCAGTCTACAGTAAAGTAATTAAACAGCTGCGTATTATAGCGCACACGTCTCGCTGAAAAATTCAAGCAAAAATCCGGGACAGCTCGCGGTGACTCGTGAAAACCGAGCCGAAAGCCAATGAGGCCTGGCAGGACAAATACGCGGAGGCAAACTTCTGTGCCACCGTGTGTGCAGCAGCAGTGTTATATACAGGCACAGAGAGTAAGAGACGTCGAGCTCCATTACCGGGCGCTTTTCAGCTGGCCGCACTCGATCGTCAATAAGCAAGCGAGTAGCCGGAGGGTGACCCGCAGACTCGGCTCTTTAAACTTTCAGAGCCGCTTTTCCTCTCCTCGGCCTCGTATCGTCAAAGGGAATACGCGCGTACGCTGCTTATACGTCTTTGGAGAATTGTCCCTTTTGTCCCGAAATCAGCACTAGCCCCCGTACATCTCACTCGGCCGGTTAATATCGAGCTTTATGTACTTGGTGTGTCATCAATTGAGCGTCGAGTGAATGGAGAAATTGAAGAAGAATGCAGCGGCGCGTACGCCGGGGATAGTCGCATCAGGAGCGAAACGAGAGAGAAAGAAAGAGCGCCGGCAGTCTGCGAGCACACGTCATGGACGACGGAGTCGCAGCAGCCGGATCTACGCTACTCTTCCAGACGATGAGTCTACTGCTGCTGTTAATCCTCGGTGCCGGCGCTGGAGGTGCCAGCAACGCAGCCATCACAGTCAAGAGCTACGAGAACGACACCGTACTGCTGCCCTGTCACGTCGAGGATCTCGGTGAGTGATTTTTCCGCGTATATAAGCGCATTTGAAAGGTAAATTGAAATTTGCCTCGCTGATGCAAGAAGCGAGCGCTGAGGTATAATTTTTTTAATGGCGCGAGCGAAGTCTACACTTTATACAGCCGTAGCTTCCGCGGAGAGTGGTTAGTTAGCAAGTTCCGGGCGAGAATCACGATGCTACGATGGGTAAATTAAAGCGCTCGACCTCGATCATCGGCGGCTTTTTTCAATTTCGACCGTTGTAATTCGATCCGTCAGGCTCGCTCTGCGACTTTGTTAGCAGAAACGACCTAGGAAATAAGCATTATAATTACAACGAAAAAATAAAAAAAATAAAAAAAAAAAAAAAAATATTTCACTACGTTCGCAGGCGTGCAGACGCGAGTGCGCTGGTACCGAGCCGGACAGTCATCCGGTTCCAACATCCTTTTAGCGGACAGCGACGAGCCGACGGTCAGCACGGCGAGCCAGAGGGTGAAAATGTGGGGCAATCGTAGCCTCGAACTGGTGCAGGTCAGGCCCGAGGACAGCGGGGAGTACGTCTGTCAGGCTTCGAGGCCCGTACCCTGGGGCGCCGTCACCCAGGTCTACGAGATCCAGGTCATGTGTGAGTACGTGTGCGCGAGTCTCTCTCTCTCTCTCTCTCTCTTTTCGCGCGGCAGCTATTGTCCGCGTTCCTGGGGGATGCGCGCTCTGTGTGTCTCTTCTGGCCGCATTGTCGTTTCGGCTTTTGTTAGAGGAGCTGCCGAGTTGATTCAATGAGCTGCTCGCAGCTTCTACGTATATACCTATATATATATAGACGAGAAAAGTTGGAGTAATTGCGGCTGATTTGCACGCGCTGCTACAGCTGCGGAATTCGGAATAGTATATAGAACTTGCTCTCGTGGGGGCAATTATGCGTCGGGGGAATTATAAGCACTTTGCTGCTACTGAAAAAGGAATTGACGGAAAGTTTTTATCGCGCTCGGGCATCTCGTCGATTCAAGCGTGAATTATACAGAGATTCTATTCTCGTTTCTCGCTCGTTAGCCGCTCGTTATGTCTGCCTTTTCATACGATCCGATATATAGCGCTTATACATTGATTCAATCACATTATATACGCCGTGATACGTCCGTGTAACGTCGCGCCGGGACAACATTAATATCCATTTGACTGTACACGCTATATATATTGCGTGTACAAAAGACGCGACAAATGCGTATACCCGCATGTGACACGCACGCGGGGGAGCTTTCCCAATCCCGCTGTATAGGTATATATATATATATATATATATATATATATATATATATATAGCGTCGAGATCTAATTAAATCGGTATTTTTCACGCGACGAGCTGGCTATTAGCATGTAACCCTAAACCCGCGCAAATAAGGAACCGGTACGTACATACGAAACCCAAGACACTTCCTCCTTCGTCCGACCCATCCGCGCTAATACCGCTGCTCTCGAGTTACTCATCTCTCTCTCTCGATTCTGTCGTATATATACACGAACGGTTTGTCCCCCGGCAGATCCGGCTAGCGCGAAACCGATCCCGGAATCGGGTCAACTGGAGGTGGTGATGGGCGAGGAGGCGACCATGTCCTGCGTGTCCGAGGGTGTACCCAAGCCCGTACTCGCTTGGAGCTTTCAAGGTCAGGAACTGCCTATACTCGCTTCCGGACAGAGGCTCAGGATACTGGCCAACAACAGGAGCCTAGCTGGAATCTATAGCTGCCAGGCGAGCAACGGCATAGGAGAGCCTGCTAAGGCCGCCATCGAGTTGAAGATCAAGCGTGAGTGGAATTTTTAATTTTAATTGAAACCGATATACAAGCCGCAGGAAAACGGAAATCGATGTCCGCTGTATATACGCTCGGTGATTTATTGCCGCAGGACGGATGCGTGTGTACGAGTCAATAGCCGGGATTACTTTCCGTAATTAGAAGCTCTGAAAAAGAGGCGCACACGCGACGCGTGTAACTCGTTTAATCGGATCAGAGCCGCTATTATCGCGCAATCTAGCGCTGATGGCTTATTTTTCAAAACTCGTTGCGCGTATAACATGCGTGTACGCCCGGGCCTCTCTGATATATATATATATTTTTTTTTTCAAGCAGGAAGCTCCTCGTAAAGAGCTCGCAGCGTCGCGATTGAGATTCGTAAATAGAATAAGAACGTCCGAGATTGCATGTGGGGGTCATTGTGATTGCGATTTTAATAATTCATAATTGGATCTACTCGGATTAAAATACCCGAAGCAATCAATCCCAACCCCACGATTCCGAGTACGATAACCAGACACGTCGCGTCCTGCGACACAATTGCAGACAAGCCGGAAGTCACGGCGGTGACCCGCTGGCTGCACAGCGCCCCGGAGATCCGGGCCCGACTCGAGTGCCTCGTGGTGGCCTACCCCGAGGCCCGTCTCGACTGGTACCTGGAGAACGAGAAGGTCGTCCGGAGTCAGCGAGTCCTGCGCTACAAGCAGGACACGAGCCTGGAGGACGGCAGCGCGGCCCAGCTGCACAGCCTCGTCATCCGCAGCGTCCAGCCTCGGGATTTGGGACACTACAGCTGTCGAGCCAGTAACGAACTCGGACAGTCCGAGGCGAGTCTCGAGCTTTCCGGTGTGGCCAAACCACCGCTTCTCAAGAAGGAGATCAGGTCGTCCTCCAGCAACAGCTACAACTTCATCTGGGAGGTCGACAGCTACAGTCCCATCGTCGAGTATCAGTTCTGGTTCAGACAGGTTGCTGCGTCTCGCTATATCTAACCGCGAAACACGAGCCGCGTGCGAGAGAGAAACGACCGCACGCACGATATAACGCTATAGCTGCGGCACGTTTTTCCGCGCAAGCGGACTTTACGACAGCGCACGGCTTTATTGGCCGTATCGATTTATCGCTAGCTATCTCCAAGCTGCAAGGGAATAAACGTCTTATTCGGACGGTATAACGCGAGTACGTGTGTATATATATATATATATATATACGCTTTTATATACCCGCCAGATTTTCGGGCGGCTTACATCCGCGATTTACAAGCCGGCTGCGCGAAATTCATTACCAAAGTACATACACACACACACACACACACACACACACACACACACACACACTCGCTGGTGGGGGGATCAATAGAGCGGGCGTAATTTAATCAATTGCCTTTTTTTCCAAGACGCGCGCGAAACGTGCCTCATCTCTCACACTTTGTGCACCGGTACGTGATACATGTACACGATGCTATTTTTAACGCGGAGAGATGCACAGTCGACGATACGCAAACCGCGATGTATATATATATATATATATATAGCTGTATACAGCTCTGCTCGTTTCCCAGATGGATTCGAGGGAAGACTGGCGAAGGCTGTTCATACCCAGTGGCAACGAGGGAGCCGGACCGGTTTACGCGAGATCCTTCAATTTGACGGGGTTGCAAGCTTCCAGACAGTACGAGGCGCTGGTGCTCGCGAGAAATAGATTCGGATGGAGCAGCCCGTCGAGGATCATCAGGTTCGCCACTGGACAGCCCTCGGGTGAGTTATCCCTCCCCCTCCTCCTCTTTTTATCGCGGCAGCTCTGACAGTGACGTTTACGATAATCTCTCTCGCGTTTTTAAAAGCGTCGTTTTCAATCGCAGAGCGTATTATAGACTCCGGCTCGAATTTGCATAGCGGGATGGATTACAATATTCATGAAGTCCCGTCGATAATTCCATTTCGAGAGCTGAGGGATAATCATCGTATAACGACAATTCCCTTTCGCGAAATTTCGATACCGCGACCATCGATTTATTTCCCCCCGTCGATATGTTAACAATAATGATAATAACAATGATGATGAAAAAAAAAAAAAAACGACAGGCACCGAGGAGGAGGCCTACAGGAGCGACTACAGCGTCGGCCACGAGAACATGCCCCCAGGCAAGTTTAGAGTTTTGCATTCACTGTACTGCACGCTACTGCCCGAGCTTTTTATTTCCGTCCGGCGAGCCGTGTATATAAACGCGAATTTTCTCTCTCTCTTTCTCTCTCTTGGATATATAGCTTAGGGAAATGCATTGTTCCGCGCGTCCGGAAAAATATCCCGATGGCGAAGTGTAACGAGATGAAATTGGACGTGGGATACCGCTGTTGCTTCTGTATATTATGCTCTGTTTTTGTTTTTCTTCTCGAGCTTTTCTAGGTAAAACTGATGTCTTCGCGAGTGTAGGGGAGAAATTGAATCTAGTTCACGGCACAGACGGCTCGAATTTTCGAGAAAATTGCAACGATGCAGTTTATATAGCTTCGTTAAAAGGCTTTTCTCTTTTTAAAAATAGCCCTGTGTACATTTAATACGGCCGTGCGAGCCGCCCGTAAAAGACAAGTGCGCTAGCGCGGACGATGTAGAAAAACGCGGAAAGCAAGCAAACGGCATTAGCGCGAGCTTTTACGATTTCCGCGTAAAAAGCTCGATCGCCGCCGGGCCAACTTCGATTTTCCATCGCGCTGTACACGCACACATGCATGCCACTCTATATTCTCGCACGTGCACACGTATAGGGGACTGCAGTCGCAGAATAGTTCCGCAAGCTGCACATTTTTCTCTCTTTCTCTCTCGCACAAAGCGACGCCTGCTCGCATATACATATATGTAGACACAGGGGCTTAACGAAGCGTGCATGCGGCTCTTCTCTTTGCAGCTGTGCAGGTGACGTCGGACTCGCAGCGTTCGGAATCTAGCTCCGGTGTATGGGGCAGCCATCATCGGAACGACTCGTTCGTCCTCGGACTGAGCGTGTTCGTCGTCCTGATTCTCGCCAGAGGCAAGATTCTACTGGACGGAGTGAGCTGAAAGCACATTCTCTGAAGCTCGTCGTTTTGTATATCGCGTTGTCAATAAATTTTCATATATTTTTTACAGCTCGGCGTTGAAGCTATCTTTATTACACTATCCGTATGTCCTCCTCCGATTTATATTTCCATCGTTTGTGTCCCGTCAGCGTAAAAAAGCTCCCCGCGATCAGGAGCCGCAGAAAGAGAGTAACGTTGATTTGTAGCTTTAATCAGCGTCGGTTGTACCCTTTTCCTGGAAGAAAGCTCCGCGGCAAAGAAACGAGGCGTCAGTAGCAATTTTCGCGAGTCGTTATAACAGCGAAATAATTCACGTATAGTCGCGCATGCGGGCGGGGGCCGATAATTTTTCCAGCTACTGAATTCATGAATAATTTGTAACTCGCGCTGCAGCTAGCTCGCTTGATTTAGGCCAAAATGCAATCAGCAACTCGAGCAATAACAATTCGGCCAAAAAGCAATCAATTCAGCGAGTAAATTAACGCTCTGTACATGTACGTTGTGTTCTGTCGTCAATCGAGGTTCTCTCTCTCTCTCTCTCTGATGTGCTACTGGGGCTTTCGCTGCATATTCCCGCGCGCGTTTGATGATATGTGCAGCGCGGGGAGGTACCATTATGACGAGGATGCGGTTACACTGGATGTGTACACATGACGTTTCGACGTAGTCGGGTCAGTGAAAAACCATCTCGAAAAGTACGATATTTTCTTTATTATTAACAGCCGATTATATATAAATTAGACAAAAATCAAACAATACATACTTATAATATACGTAATATCCTTCGAGTAAACCTTGAAATAATCGCTGATACGCTCTCGTATAAGGGTGAAATTTCGCACGTGACCAAACAAGTTTATTTTTATTTTCTTTTTTCTCCTTTTAGATACGCAGATAATCGAATGGAATAAATTTCAGACAATAATATATATATATATATGTATATCCGCCGCTCTCAAAAATGACCGCACTCTCGATTCATTAAATACAATTATAACGATGATGTATGATTATCAATAACAGTAATGATGATAATGATAATCAACTTACGTCCTCGCCTCCCCCTGGCGGACTGCACTGACTAGTAAATATGTAAATGCGTCTGATAACCTGATGTATTATTATTTATTTTATTTATTTCTTTTCCTTCTCTTCACCTTCTAGCCTTCCTTCGCATAACTTTACACGTTACATCCTCGTCTAATTCGAACATAAGAGAAGACTTATCCTCCCTCTTTATCCTCCCTCCTGATCTATATATGTATATAAACGCCTTAGACGTCGTTAATTCTTATTATTTTCTTTATTCTTCTCCCGGTCTCCCGTCGTCCCTCTCTACGCCCTCAGCGCCTCAACTATATACCCCGACTGAAATAGGAATATAACTCTATCTCATATCGTGTCTCATTCGCAACATATTCTTTCCCCCTACTAAAGTAAATTCATAACATGTCCCACCTTTTGCTAGAAACGCCGCGATGCAGTGCTCGTGCGAACAATTAATACACACTCGCGCCCGCGTCGAATCCGCGCCGATAAAGTATTTGTAATAAACTGCACCTCGATCTCAATATAGTTATATAATATCATCGCAACCGTTTTCTGTATTGCCATGTGCACGAAACGGCGATTCTCGTGTGCAAAAGTCAACCCGTGCGTAAAGAGAATCACTGCATTGTCGCATCGTGCTCCGTTACTCTTATTTCTCCTATTATCCGTCGAGCAGACGTGAAAATGCGAAAAGAGCGCGCTTTATGCATTGTTTGTGTATATTTATATTGTATACGATATACTCGTCTGAAAAGAGCTGCTGCGAGCCTCGCGTCTGAATAATTGATTCTAACAAATGTACGGCTCATTGAAAGCAATCGTCCGTTATTCCGTCGCTTTGTTCGCGTTGGTTTATGTCTCTCTCTCGGCTCTCTTTCTTCGGAGAAACAAACAGCCGGAATTTCAAAAGACAGGCATAACACTCGGTGCGCAGTAACTCTCGCAAAGGAGGATTAATGAATATTCGAAAAGCTCCCGAGATATTCGCTCGAAGGTGCGAGAACGCGAGTCGACTTTCACATCCCCTCAATCATGCATCAGCTGATCCCGAGGCTCGCCTCTCGTATCCCCCTGTACACGAGTATTTCGCACTATACGGCACATATATAATGGTATAACGCGAACGAAGGAAAATTCGAGCTTTCTCGTCGGCGGGATAAGAAAAGCTCGCTGGAAAAAAATCACGCGCGAGCCGCCCCCTCGAGTGCTAGGCGCCCAATTACCGCGGAAAACAGCCGGCCGCGCACTTGTGCACATTTCGCGAGGACGGCTCCGCTTACACGTATACGTAAATATATACCTACAGGAGTCTTGCGGTAATTGCGTGAAATAATAAGATGCATAATAATAAACATAGCTGGCTTGTGTTATATACGTGTAATAGAACTCGCCTGTGCCGAGTGATATACAACTACATAACAAATGCAAGTGTTTCGCCGTAGCCTTCTTCGGATCTTCGAGCACAATACGAAAATTAGCGCAATATAAGAGGAAAACGATAAACTTTCTCTCTCTCTCTCTCTACAATACAATACAATAACCTGCGCCTTGGCAGCTAGTGATCGGCGTACATAAAATTATTACATATACGGTCAAACTGTGCTAAAGTCACGATACATAAGTGTAAAAGATAATTTCGTAATATAATTTTTATTTTCATCTGCCGTTATCGCTTCCACAATCAAGAAGCTTAGCTTTGACACGTACACATTCATTCTCAAACAATTTTAGCCGTGCTTATGGTTTTACAAAAGTTTCAGATCGCACACAGATCATCAATATTACATAGTATTATTATATATTTGCAATACAAGATCTAAAAAAAAAAAAAAAAAAAAAAAAAAAATGCACAATCAAATCGATCTTTATTCCGGTGTGTACAAGCGCGTATTGTATACGGATCGTAAACAGCCCGGTGTAAAGCGATAAAATACGAAAACTGTACGCTGCAGCCACTCGAAATTATACCAATCACGTCGACGACGAGTATCCAAGTTTATCGTATTACGAGTTATTACAACGGAGGAACTATTGCTCTCTTAATGCTATTATAGAATAAGACGTCGCTCTTCCGCGCAGGTCCGCGAATTGGAAACGGAGTGACCCTCGAAGCGCAAAACTTGAAATTGAAGCAATTAAACGGTAGCCATGCGCTCGCGGAATATTTATACGCTCACGTTCGCGAACGTATACGCACAACGAATCTCTCTCTCTCTCTCTCTCTCTCTCTCTCTTTCTCGCGCTCGCGCTATGCAGTTGTCGTCGTCGCGGCGAACTAATCGCTGCCGCGAAAATTTTAATTAGAACAGTTGACCTCGTTACCGCGAGTCACTCTGCCGAATGAAGTCGAGAGAGAGAAGAACTCCCCTGTTATTTTTTTTTTCTCCTCTTTTTCGACCAACGAATTTAGAACTGCGCCGCGGAAAGAGAGCGAGAGATACGAAGTTGGACGCGCAATTAAAAAAAGCTCGCTTATCTCGCGCCCGAACAAAGAGTATTATGGATTTCTCTCTTATTTCGCGATGATGTTGCGCAAACGTTATGTAATTGGAGCGTTATGTTTGCCAGAGGAACGATATGCTGAAGCACACGTAAATTCGCGGGGGCGGCATCTCGGAATTTCGGTAAACGCGCCGTTGCATCGTTACGTATACCGATACAAAAATGCAGTAACTTTTTTTTTTTGATCAGCCGCGCGACGTTATAGCAGACCTTCACACAGAATCTTCTGCGTCGACGATTATGTAGGTTAATACACACGCGAGGCGCGTGTGTAACGAAAATTTTATTGCACGTGATTATTTTTTTATTTTCCGATTTTGCAGATACGATACACGTAAGCTACTGCAAATTATATTTAAAAACTCGTCGGTGTCTGAGTGTGTGGATAAATTATCGATTATAAAAGATTTATTATTACGTCGTACTTTCTACTGCACCGTGACGTCAAACTAGAGAATAATTTTATATAAACTCCTACAACTTTTATAAATATTAAGGACAACTAATAAGAGAGTAAATTACGTATGCATACGAGTTTCGAATACCTTCTCCTTTTTTTCCCTTCATTATAGATACACGTGTATAAATAAAAGAAGGAAAAAAACGCGTTCGATAGGTTTGTCATGGTAAGAAGAATTTCATTGATTGTTATGCATATGTAACAAGGTTAGCAGATTTTTCTCTTCTATAATACTTTTTTTATATCCATTTGTATCTTTCATCATTTTGATCTTTCACTTCCGTCGCTATTACGATAATAACAATATGTGAATTAATACATATTTTCGAGATTCGTATTAAACCAACAGACTTTCTTCGCGTTTATGTCGATGCAAGAAATAAGCCTACAATATAGCGCATTCGAGCGCCCGTTTCGCGTTCAATTAACGAAAGAGAGTAAAAAGGAAGCTTTGGCGAACTCTCGATTGAAGCTGGGAGAGAGAGAATTCGCACGAGTTAATTCTCAAGTGGACGCGTAACACACGCGCTTCCGTGCGGCGCGCTGTGTGTCGCAGCACAAAGGAACTATCAACTTCGTTTCGAAAAATCTTTTTTTTTTCCCTGTATCCACTAGGATTGCCTTCTTCTTTTTATTTTGTAATTCATTCAAAAAGCGTGTATATACGCGTAAAAAAAGTACGAAAGATCTCGATGTTTTCAGTCTAAAAGTGTATGTAACGGAGAAGAAACTTGATTTTCGCGGAACAGAATTTATTGTCTTCGGGTGTCTCGCGCGTGTGTGAAAACGAACTAATCAAGTATGAGATATACAGTTCAAGAAATTTCGATGCGTCCAGGCTAGAATAAGTTTTTTTTTTTTTTTTTTCATTTTTTGTTTTGTTCATTGCCACAAAGGAAACTCAACGCGTTAGTGCGGTGACCGTGCATAGTTTAAGAAAAGTGTCATGCTATAGTAGCCATCCTCGTCCACAATTGCCATTTCTTTTTTTTTTTTTTTATATTAATTAATCTTGGTCCGCGCGTTGACGCAGAATAGCATCATTTTACTTAAACTTGTACTAATCCATCATACTTATCATTTACCTATTAATTATAAAACTTACTTTATACTTTTGTTATTGTACACTTGGACATTCGTTTTTTCTCTTTAAACATGCATAAAAAGCAATATCCTGGATACATTTAAAAACTCCCTTGTCCAAGGGACAAGACACTCTTGAATGTGTACGTACTCAAAACAAAATTACAGCACAGAAACTTCACTTATACACGCTAAATTATCGAGTAATTATAATTTAAAAGCAGTTCCAAGCAGTATACAAAACTCCGTATATTGCATAAAAACTTGATTTACTTCCTCCCTACTTTCTTCCCGTTGCTACCTTGCTCTCTCTCTCTCTCTCTCTCTCTCTCTCTCTCTCTCATTAGTTGCATCGTCTTCATGATTTGATACAAAGAAACAATTTAAAGGATTTCTAAGACTTTAACATGATATTTTTTAAAACTCACTATCAAACAATCGATATCATTGAATACTTATACAACAATTAACGTAATTTCGTTAATAGCTCAGTCTAAGCAACATTATAATAACATTGTTGCATTCTACTTTTAATTTTGTACTGCTACTCAAAGAAAAGGATGCAACCAAGTATTACGTTAAATATCTATATATGGCATTATAATAAGATCTTTGCTCTGCGGTCACGGTTTTAAATTTCATACTTTGTCAATCTCTTATAGCACATAGCAGTCTCAATACTCTATCTAGATGCACCTGAGTCATCGTGATTTTTTATTGTTCTTTCAGCTCTATCGATGTGTTATAATAGAGTGCGATGAAAAATTGAAAATTGATGAAATATAACGGTTTCGCATTGATTTTTCAGTCTGGTTACGTGTCATTAGTAGTATTTCTCCTCATAAACAGATACCCGTACTGAAAACGTTTCTTTTAAATTTGGCTATACCTTGTTGGCATGATTCATAGCGCTTATCCGATTTCGCAATCTAGTCGATTGTTGCTCGTCGATCATTTCTTTTATATTTTCATATAAATAAATTAGTGAGAGACAAATGATGTCGATTATCATTGTAATGGTAAAAATCTATCTGCACTAAGAAAAGCGTATACAAAAATTATCAAAATAATCCAAGTTGTATAAATAAAAATCATGAAAAATGTATGCCTATTATTCTTATAAATAACACTTATTTTTAGAGTTCTGCAGTTACTGCACTTTGGAAAACAGAAAACTCTTCTTCAGTACTTCAAATCAAAAATACCTACTGATGTTTTCGAAAATTAATGCTCATGATATGTTTAAATTTGTTAGAACAATAGTTCCTCCAACAAACATAAATTTCATAAGCACATGCATCCGAGTAAAACCAATAAAATTCATTTATCACTGGAAGACGATTGCAAGAAAATATAACATGTGCTGGTTAATACTGCGAAACATGTTAGTTTCCATACGTCAAATTTCGCGATTTGTATGGAAGAAGCGAGTTCCTAGTAAAATCATACGTCGCATATAATTCATCCTAGACATTTTTATGATTAACAACAATAGGTATTTTTTAAACATAATTTGTCTCACACGCACGATTATCGCGTCATCGACTTGTGCATTATGTATATCTAACTGGTAAGTGTTGTAGAAAGTTACCTAAGGCTGCCTTAAGTTTGCAATGTGTTTGTTATTTCTCGATGCACCGTGACTAAATCTTGTATGTATCCCGCTAGTCTCATATTCACCGTCTCCAAGTTCTGCTTCTGTACTTTGTTAGCACTCATAGAGATGTCTAATTGCTCGTGCACAACGTTCAACATTTCTCGTAGCTCCGCGTTTTCTTTCTGTAGAGTCTGTAACGTCAAAAACTTTATGTTACATTCCGACTTAATTGACTAAAACAAAAAAACAGTTTCTGTAGTTCATACCGCGTAATCCTTGTTCTTGGATGCCATGGTGAGAGCCTTGATTTCTTCGTTCCTAGTCCTCAATTCATTTTCCAGAGCCTCTACTCTTAACCTTAGGGCTTCACAATTACCTTCTGCTATCTTCCCTGCTTCTAAATCTGCATACTTAGCTTTTACCCTGGCGTTCTCTTCTTTAAGAAGTTGAAGTTGTTTTTTCCATTCGTCAACATTAGCTGTAGACTCTTGAAGTGCACTTGTCAAACGAGCATTGTTTGTTTTCAGCGTGGTCAATTCAATCTTTAATTAAATTCAAAAAATAGTCAGTAATATGCCTTTAAATCGGATGAGCTAAAATCGCGCAAACCTGTACTTACCTCCCATTTTTTAGCATTAGCAGAACTTTGGGCAAGTGCCAATTTAAGCCTATCATTTTCATACTTGAGTTGCATTTCTGCTGATTGACCAGCACCAGCATTGGAGTTGAATTGTTGCTGTCCCTTTCCTTGATGCTGAGGACTATCAGTAGTACTCTGCTGCTGGGAAATACTTTGCGATCTTGAGTGATGATATGTTTTATAGTCATCTTCTTTCATCTGCATACAACTTCCTGGCAAAGGACTACCACTTACAGAAGAAATGCTATTTTGAGCTGAGATTATATTAGCATTTGGGTTTGGATTGTTTGATGCAGAAATGTTGGAATTGATCATTGATGAATTTGGAGGATCAATCAGATCTTGTTCGGTTGAAGGCATGCAAGAACGGGAAGTGATTGGGCTGACATTAGCACTTGTAGCAGGAGTGACTGAAGAACTATTTGTCTGAGCTTTTGCACCAGCCTGCTTAGTTGCTTCCTTGACTTCATTGAATTTCTCAATAAACTGTGGAATTTCAAACAATCATTAGCAAATGATTTTTCATTGAGATAAAGCACATCATTTTTCAACAAACCTTTCCTAGTTCACTCTCTGATGAGAAACCCAAGCCGTAAACTGTGTTTGCTCTCACATCAGACCATTGTCCAAATTTCTGGGATGTTTTGGTAAATGTCATGAGAGGGGTAATAGTACTGTTTATAACAGCCTAAAAAACAAATATTCATTAGAAACAAAGTAGAGGAATTCACAAAAAGAAAAAAAACAGCAAAATCAAATTACCTTGCTGCCTTCTACAGAAATTATTCTGTACAGACTGCGAGTGGAATCGTAGAAGAAAGACACTGACACGGCTGCTGTGGATGCTGATACCCATGATCGCTTAGTTTTAGGATCAATGTGAAATACATGTGCCTTGCACGTAAAAATCGGCTGCTCCCTGTAAAACAACAAAATTTGTTAACACCCTATTATTTTTCAATTCAAGCACAAAAAGATGAGAATAAAATTTATTCAAGAAATCAGGGTGATCAATAAAAAAGAGCTACGACAGTTTTAAAGGAATGCATGGATATACATAGCATGAACTATAATAAGAATGTTGCTTAAAATAATAAACATTACTAGAAATCTAAAAATATAACAACGATATAGGATGCTTCGAAACTCGGTCGCGGAGAAAAAATTATAAAAACAAGATTGACAGAATAATTACTGTATAATAAAATATTCGAAATAAAAAAAAAAAAAAAATCACTCGCCTTCGCATTCTGAGAAAAGGAGGAAAAAAAAACGAGGCCTAGTTCTAAAACCCCCGTGACTGTACTAAAAAAAAAAGTCATCGGAAAATTGATTGAAGCCGTACGCTATAGGCGATGTGCACATCGCAGTGCATCAGTCAGTGCAAAATAGACCGAATCACTTTCGTCAATTAAAACGTAAATACGTCCGCCGCTACTTACTCCCTTCTTCCTATACGCATAACAGACAGAGCGCAATTTAAGCGATTATATACCAGGGCAAAGATACACTTTTTCCGCCTATAGAAAGTCGCGATATACAGAGACACCCGCATATACAGCTGCGCTTAGGGGGACTATACAAAAACAAAATCATATACAGGCATATCACACACCCCGCCTCCACTACCCCGACGATCGACATCGATGTAATAGAAAGAGCGAGACTTTGCAAACCGCGAGATTCTCTCGACGTACAAATCTATACAGACTCTCGCGGACGACTCACCCCATAGTAGTTTCCTTTCCGGATGTCATAAGAGCTGCCTTGGCTTTAGTGCGAATCAATTAGAAATTCATAGAAGCGAGCGAGCTGCCGGGAGCGGCGATGATCCTCGTGCTGCTACGAAGAGCCGCCGCCTCGCGTCCCCGAAGAAATCCGACCTGGTAGAGATGCGTCGTTATCGTTCGTATATACTCGACTCCCGAGAAAAGGAACTTCTACGACGACGACGACGACGAGGGATCAGCACCTAGACGTCCACCAGTTGACAGCCGCCATTCGCCGCGAACTGCTCGGAATATGCGGCTATAGGCTGGGGTAGGGAGCGCAGCACTCGGCATTCGACGTACGGGTGCGTACACACGATCCGCCAGTGACGTGCCGAGAGGCTGGTGCCCCATAGGGTAAAGTTTATTTTTCTCGATTATTTATTGTTTTCCGGATTGTTCACGATCGACGCTTGTTTTTTTTTTTTTTTTTTCAGATTAAAACGCCGGAGAATGAAACTTGTAACCTCTGAAGGCGGTTTGGTTTTCGTCGAGCTTTCGTCGAACTCGCCGTTGGGATAATCCGCGCAAGCTGTGAGTACGTATTATATATACTTTTGCAATCGCATCTGATTTTTCATTATTCGACGATGACAACGTCGAAAATACGTGGCTTTTTATCTACGACTAGTTGATTTTGCATCGTTGGTTGGGCGATTCTCGCCCTTGAGATGTCCTTTTACCGTATCGAAAGAGCGCCCCGAAGCCGAGCTACCTGCTCCGATCCGCAGCGCAGCTTTCATTGATGTAAGCTATATACGATTTGCGGCTTCTCCGAATTGACTCGCGGGCGAGCACTTCGCGCCAGATTCCCCGAATTCTCGAGACGGCCCTGTGCCGACCCCCTATATATAGATATAGGACACCTTGCGGGCTTGGGCGGTATGAGTGTGTGGGTGGGAGATGTGCATAAACGGTGTACAGAATGAAAGTAGCACCGAGTGGCGCACCGTGAAGTGCGCGCGCCTCCAATCGATTTTATTCAGTTCTCGCCAACACCTATAAAGCCTTATCAATGCCTTCTTTTTGCATGGATTTACGATTTTTTCTAATAATTTATATCGCCGAAGAGATTGAATCTTTTTCGCATGACATTCAATAACTTTAGTTTCTCACTGACACTCTTATATATGTTTATGCTATGAAATTTTCAATTATGACAAGTAAATTTTAGATAACAGATTTATTTCTGAGAATTGTTACGAATTTCGATTTATACATGGCATTGATTTTACCCAAGATCTTGATAAATTACACAATTGGCCACTGAAACAGCCGAGCATTTATTAACTACTAGAGACATAACATAAATGAATTGTATTTAATGCTGAACAGCTGGCTTTTCAGTTCCTTCAGGGTCAGGCTGGTATTCAGGAGTATGCGGGAAGATTGTTGGATTGTTGAGCGGATCGAGGGCAATCTCTGGATGAGCATCTTTGAAATCTTCCATGGTCATTTGACTGTACTTCAGCATACCTTCCAACTTTTTGATTTGCTTCTGGCTCTCTTCGATGCGAGCATTGGATTCGCTAATGAACTTCTGTACTGCTTCAAGCTATAAAAGGTCAATTAATAAAAATCATCTCATACAATAAGATGTCTACAAAATTCTTAATGATAAATTTGCAAAGAATACATGATTTGACCATTAGTGGCTTTTAAAAGCTCAGCTCTCACACACAACAATTTGGTTTCTTTGCAAATGGGATCCATGATATTAAATTGACTATATACTCACAGCTTCTTTCTCCTGAGCCTCGATCAACGGGGTGTACTTGTCAGCTGGGTAGTCGATCTTGACAGCTTCATATTCCTTCTGGAACTTGTCGACCAACCCGGGAATTCCAATCTTGCTCTTGTAAAAGGCCCAGTCGATCTTGGGTGGAGACTCTGGATTCTCGTTGACTCTGAAAACAACGTCACTTGATTAACCTCTCCGACACAACAACAATAACAACAATCGTCCCTCCAGATCAAAACAACGTACACGACTGTCAACCCCAGCTGCGATAAAGCCAAAATCATTCAGAAATTCGAAAAAAAAGGTCGTTAGCAGCAGTGAGAAATTGAAGGTTAACCCGCATTACATAACTTAATCTCGCAATAACTCGGCAGGAATTCGTACGTACCTCCTGAGATATTGGTCGGATTTGGACTTGAAGGCGGCGAAGGTGCCCCTCTCGGCCTCCGAGATACGCTCGGCGAGTGCGGTCCAGTTAATAGCCTTGATGGCCCGACGAGTTGCCATGATTATCACCCTGTGTCGGTTTCGAGGAGTAGTTCAGCACCGCCGAGAGGAGCAAAGTCGTGTAGAGTCCGGGTACAATCAGCAGTATAGACAGCACGCGCGACCTACAGGCCCGTTAGCGAACACACATGCCGATATGGTATCAGATGATCGCGGGCGCGAGTTTGCGGTGCCGCGAGGTTGGCAATGCTCCGCGAGTGGCTAGCCTGACGAGGCGGGAATTTCGAATGATCGTTCGGTTATCGTTTACTTTTTTATCTACTCGTTGTTTTACACAAATTCGAACACACCTTAATTCCAATGAACGACTCTTTGTATAGATCTTAAAATTCGAATTAAATCTCAGGGGTGTTCGAATGTCGGTAACGATAAACGTTCTTACGATCCGTAGATACGATACCATGCGAGAACGTCTTCCAGACCTTTCCTCGCAGATGGCGCTAAATTTATCCGATAAATTTTTAACCATACACTTTTCAATTTTTTGGATATTCCCAATTCATCGCTCAAATCGATGATTCGAATTCCAACTGCGTAACGTTACGAGCGAAGCGCGTCTCGTAAAATTTACATAATTTTCTTCGACAATCCAAGTTTTACTCGTTTATACCATCAGTTTCACTTTTCAAAGCCTTTTCTACGTTCCAGGAAAACGCGGCATACCCTCGCGACGCATCGCACAACGTTATAATATGCGGGTGTACTCATAAACCCTCGAGCCGACGGCTATTGACAAGTCGTAATTCATCAGCGAGACAATTTATACCCTATAGGCATAGGTCCGTTCGCTAGCCTCGGACCTTCGGCTCCAGAAATATATTGTTATAACGGTGTAATTCAATTGTTACAACCGTAAACCCCAGCTGCCCCCGCGAAAGTCCTGCGCGTCATCGTCCGCGCGCGCGGCTTTAAACGTCTCCGTGTATGCCTTTAAATACCCGGGCTCTCTTCGGTTCTGTGTATACCTCGAGCCTCGTACACAAGTATACACGAGGCATTGTATATATAAGCGAGAGGAGAGTCGAAGGACACGTCGTGTGCGCGCGGGGAGAAGAAACGGAAAAATGAGGGAGTAGCTCCTCGCTTATATTCGAAAGATATTCACGACACGCTTCGTTGCGAATATTACGCGGGGGATGTTGTTGAGGTTATTTTTAAAACAATTGGAGTGAGCTCGCTTTTGAAAACAAAAAAAAAAAAAAAAAACAAACCGAAATCGTCCCGAAGCTCCATAATGCTTTTCCGTCGCACATCTGCGTGTCTAACGAACCATCGGCGGTCGAGCGAAAATTTCCACGAAAAAAGCCATCGGAGAGTCCGGGCTCGTAAATCAGGGGAGGAACGACTGTAGCATTCGCTTTTTGGCACGGTGAAAGTCTCGAGTCGCTTTCCTTCGCATTTTTTTTTTTTTTTTTTTTAAGGGAGGCTTATTACGCTCTGGCCTTGAGGAAATTTACGATACGTCGATGCCGCGCGACCTCGAACGAACTTTACGGGGGGCTTGTTATTAGGGAGGAAGTTTGGGCTGAATTTCTAGCGGGATTTCGCTTCGGCTGCTGTTTTTCTTTCCTCCGAGAGTCCGAGTACATTCCTGTGCCCAGTCCGAAAGGGGTTCGGATGTCTCGGAGGGAAAAATTTACACAGTCGAGCGACGGTCCGCCGTTTCTCCCCCACCGCGCAGAGAGAAAGACGCGTAAATAAGAAAGCGACCTCGCAAACATCTCGCAGCCTTCGATTTCGACGCGACGAGTCTGTCAACCGTCGTTATTATAAGCGATCGAACAAAGCTCTCTGCCTCTCTCTCTCCCCACCCCCTTGAGCTAGAGTTGGCGCGGAACATGCAAAGCCATCAGCGCTGCGGTGCAGGAAAAGCCGAGTATACACACAGAAACGGAAAGCTATGGGAGAAGGAGAGAGAGAGAGAGAGAGAGTCGAACCAGGTGCAGGAGTATAAGGCCCTCGAGAGAATATAAAGTAGTTTTGCAGGCCCTGGGCAAATCCGTGTTTTTCCTCGTAAACCCAACTTTCACGGAAACGCGGCCTGCATTGTGTACCCTGTGCATCTACGCACGTATACGCGGAGGTTTAAAGCTACGAGACATAATCCGGAGGTCTACGGCGGCACAGGTCCGAGAGAGAGAGAGAGAGAGAGAGAGAGAGAGAGAGAAAACGCGATTTTACAGCCGAGCGCAGAGACGACCGCTCGCAGAGAGAAAGCATTGTTTGCGGCGAATTCGTTATACTGCTGCTGCTGCGCAGTATTTCCACCCCCTCGCCGACTGCGTGCGAGCACGTCGTGCCTCATTTTCTCTCTTAAACTCGGGTCTACGCGACTATGGGTCTATACGTCCAGGCGGTATATTTCGGACCGTAGAACGGCCTGATCTCTCCTGCGCATATTATTGTCTTCCGGGCCGAGCTTTTCTGTACGTGCCCTTGGGATGCGGATAATGAGCCTAATGGAATAGTTGTAATACCCGAAGACCATCGCTCTAACAGTGTATTACAGATCTTACCGATCTTCGAGTTTAATGGGTTTCGTAAATCTTTAGTGTGTTTAGGCAGACATTTAAAATTCTCGCCTCGGTCGTTAAAATTTGCCCTTGGAAGAGCTGTGTACGAGTGTCTCTAACGATTCGCGTCGGCTGTACTCTATCAAATTCGGTATACGAACAGACGTTGGGGGGTTTATTTTGAATAACTCGGAAAAGAAGGAGCAAACACAGTCGCAACTGCGCGCAGTAACAACGTATGCCACCTCCTTTATACGCACACGAGCAATTTTTTCCTCTCCGTCCCTTTCGTTGTGGCATTCCCACAGAAAACGAAAGAACGTCTCCATTCCCGTGTAAAAAAGCGACTAATCCATCTACGCGCACAGCAGTGGACGATTTTTCCGAACTAGACTACGAAGTAGTTTTTACACCCTCGCACTCTGTGTTTGCGCAGCATCGACAAAGCCCAGCGAAAAGAATGAAACGCTCGGGAGAGAGAGAGAGAGAGAGAGAGAGAGAGAGTAGTGCATTCGGAGAATACACTGTTCGTTATTCGGCGATGCTTCGCGTTTTTGCGTCTAGGTAAATATTAGGATTTAGCGCTGTTGTGTGCTTTTTTGAGTAAATAGATTTAATAAGGTTTCGATGAAAAGGGTTGACGAAGAGGCTTTGCATAATACATTCGGAGAAGCAGTGTATAGTACACAGTGTCGAGTGTTTCCGAAAATGTGATCACCGTGTAATCGTACAATTTGTATTGTGTAGTACTTCCTGGGAATTGTACGCAGAGCTTCGATCCTTCCAGGGTATATAGGGTGTTCACAACCGATTACTCCATTTTTCGTAAATCTCTTTGATAGCGAGGTTAATTGTTCGCTTTCATCCACGATGGCCTCATTATCTAGTCTGATGCGTATACTTGATACAATTACCCGAGGCCGGTATTAATCCACATAATAGCAAGCGCGTATATACCTAACGAGGTTTGCTTATGCAACGCGGATCGCGGATTTTCCCCCCGTAAAAATCATTCACCGGACAATTCTCATAATCGCAACAATTACATCCTTAATTCATATAACAACGCGTATATATATATATATATATATATATCATAAACAGCCCTGAATTTCATTAAACATCGATCCGTCGACTTTTCGGAAAACGACGTCGTTCGATCCGATAACGCGCACTTGAACTCCGACCCTGTGTACACGTCGCTGTATAATAATTCGAGGGCTGCGGAAGCCATGAAATCACTTTCCCTGGCTGGCGCTTACCCTATATAAGTACACGGCCTGTGTCTGTACCGCGCGCAAGCTCGAATCTTCAATATTGTATCGGTTAATCAATCCGGAGGCTCTCTCGGTCAGAAAATGAGAGCGGTGCGTTAACTTCTTCGTCTTCTATTTAACGCTCGGCTGAACCTTTGCGCTTCTTCGAAGATTTTTTTTATAGCCTACACGAGAGTTGATTTGATCAGCTGATCGCGTTCGTGCGGGTGCGGTATTATTTTAATTTCCGATAAATTTTCAGCGATGAGCACGAAAGCAATAACAATCGCAATTCAAGTCAGCGTTAAAACTCAAAGTTTTCTGGTACATACGAAAATTTGAACGCCCGGACGCATCGGCGCATCTTTGAAACGCAATAGCGACAGTGGGAAACATTAATCATCGAGCCCTCTGCGATGCTGCAGCCGGAATAGGAAAAAGAGAACCGTCCATTTTCCCGAAAAACGAACTCATCGTCCGCTACGCTGCGCGTCCTTGGTAAACAAGCGCTGCACACTCTCTCCTTCTGTCGGCCTACCGTACAGACCTTCAGAAGCGGGTGTCGAATGGCACTCGGCGAGCTTCCCCCGCCGGGCTCTCTTATCTGATCCGAACTACACCATTTGGATCAGGTTTTCCTGCTTAAGCGGCCCATAAAGACACTGTCTAGCAGCAGCAGCAGCAGCTTCGGGAGAAAAGGATCGTTGAATATAGATTTTTTTTTTTCCTGGCTAACGCGTGAGAATCTCATTTACGAGTAGCCATTGTTGTACATTGTATAATCAGATGATTATAAAGCGCGACGCGTGTTTAAAAATGTTCTCGGAAAAGGGAAAAAGCCGAGACGGCAGACATTCCGATGTCGCCGAGGTACGGGTCTGAAGCCGTGATAAGCGTTAATTCCGAGAGAGGAAGGCAAAAATCCACTCGCGCGCGCAAATCTCCCGTCTCTGGTAATTTCGCCATAGTCTTTTCCGCTGCTTCATGGCGTTCTCTCAGCTCTCGCTCTCTCTCTCTCTCTCTCTCTCTCTCTCTCTCTCTCTCTCTCTCTCTCTCCCCGCATTTGAATGTTCGGGAGGTTTCGCTTCGCTTTTCTTTCTTCCCAGCAGCGAGGAAGGGATTTTTCGTTTACCACGCAGCAGCTGCGCTCGGATTATCTATTTATCGCTGCTCTTATCAGTTTTCACGCTATCGCGAGTTTATTTAAAGTCTTAGCCAGGTCGAAAAATAGTACAATCGCGAGTATTTATACACGCGAGAACGGCCGAGCCGCCTTTTTTTCTCTCTCTCTCTCTCTCTCTTCCGATGTGAAACGTCGCGCTGCCTCGAAGCGATAAGCGATCGAAATTCAATCCCAGATAGATAATATTCCCTCCCTTGGTTAATGCGCGGAATTTCCAAGAGAGCCGCGACGTGTCGACTCTATTCTCTCTCTCTCTCTCTGCCACTCCCTAATCCGTGCATCCCTTGCTGCTGTGTGTATATATAGGAGAGGTCGCACACAAACACAGAGAGCGCGCGACGCCCACGCAAACGAGCCTGGCAATTCGCGTAGGCGTCGCCTCTCGTACAACACACCGACAGACACGCGGTGTACGTAGTTTCGCTCTTGGCTTGACCTTGAAAAGCTCGCCCACGCGGAGAAAAGGGGAGGTGAGGAGGGAGGGTTATACGCCGATGGTGGTGGTTGGATCGCTCGTTTTCGTTCATCGACGCGCGCGCAGAGAGTCACCCTCTCGCATCGGGCGAAGCTCCCCGACGATGAGATGCGCGGCGCTTGCGCGCAGACGCTATGCTCTCGGACTAATAATCCGCCGATAAAGCTGAGCTACCGAGGACCGATTGACTGCGCGCGTGTCTGGGTGGTTTGGTTGTTTTTTTTTTGTTTTTTTTTTTTTTTTAATTTAGAAACGATGTATATAGAGCCTAGCGGATTTGCTTCCTCGGACTGCATCGGAGAGCTTTAAGGGTTCTCGTGCGAGGATTTCGGTACACCTCATATCCTACGCTCGAAGAATCGCGATTCGCGGTGTAACGACAGCCGACGAGACATGATTACACATGCAGATAGAGCGTAGCCCGATATCGAGATTTAACGAAGTCGTCGAGCCGACGAATTGCGAGAGAGAGAGAGAGAGAGCTTTCGCGGGGGCCGTCGGTCAATACGCGTGGGCGCTGCCGGCTTCTGCGCGAGAGAATGAACCCAGCGTCTGCTGGCCAAGAGGAGCTTTTTTTCTTTGTTGACGGAGAGTGCGTCGTCGAGACGTTTTTAATACCGATGTATCGAGTCGAAAATTCGACGTCTTATCGTGACTCAGACGCGCGCGTAAACAAGGAAGCGAGGAAAGCATAACGAGCGCACGTGTCGACCCCCGGCTCGAGAGCAACAAAAGCGAGAAACGAAGCCGGAAGTTCAGCTCTCTCTCTCTCTCTCTCCCGACTTTGTAAGATACTTCGCAGCTGGGAAAATCGCGACTCGCGCGTCATGAGAGCCGCGCAGCCGCCCCTCCCAGTTCCAGCTCACAAAGCAGCCGGCCGGTCCCGGAAAGCCATCAATGAACGTTTTCGCGACGATGACGTCAGTCCGAAGAGAGAAATTTCGCCTTCTCTAGCTCGCATACTGCGATTTACCCTTATGCTGCCCACGTGTCGGCTAGGCTGCAACGGCGGCAACGGCGGCTCCTTTTGTAGGTATAAATCCCCGTCGAGCTGCAAGTCAATGTATTATGTACGAGTATAAAGGGAAAGTGAACGGGGCTCGTTGTTTATGCGAATTTTGCAACGAGCGTTGCAGGTCACCGGCCGCACGTGTTGAATTTCGCGGAAGGATTTCGTGCTTTTTTGATCTGTCGAAAGAGGACCAAGTTCTCGATGCGCCAATTATACATCCCCGTTATAACGAGAGCTTCAGCACTCTCGGCATCGATTGCGCCGACACGCATGCGTAGGTGGAAAACTGCAGCGGCGAAATGCAATGCTGCGTATACGAAAGGGATTTCCGTATTTACGACGAAATAATTCGTCTCGTTCGTTTACGATGTATACAGTGCTTTTGAGAAAAAACAAGCGATAAAACGATAAAACAGAAGGTCGCTCTTGGAAAAACAAGCCTCCCTCTCGTCCGGCAACAAAGTTCGGAAAACACGTCGCCAAGGAGCTGGCATCTCTCTCACCTCCGCTGTAAAAAATGACGCGGATAGCTCTCTTTCTCCGGTCGGCGAAAAATAAAGAACTCGTACAGTCTACGAGTCCCTTGCTCGGAAAAGCCGAGATACACCGAAACTCGTCCCCGCGCCGCGAGAGGTGGAAGTCAAGGTGAGCAGTTCCGTTCCTCCCTACCCTTTCTCCTACCCTGATCTCCCGCGATCGTTATAAACCGTCGGCAAAGGGGTAGGGATGTGCCCACGCGAGCTACGCCGTGACGTCGAGCGTTGTATATCTTCCATTCATAAAGCTCGAGTCGTTGTCGCGATTATTTCGCGCTAGTTTTGTCTCGCGGCTGAATTTTTCACAAGCGCGAGCGAACGAATTTCGAATTCACCGGATGCACGCGGCAGCCGGGTATTTATTTTTTCCTGCGGTTCACCGGCAAAACCGCTCCTGCGATTATCGATGGAGTTTGCAACTTTTCGGCGAACTCTCCCTCGCGGCCCTAAACGGATGATTCCCCGAAGGCGATTGGATCGCGCGCGACCCTCTGAAAACTTAAAACTCGCGAAAATTACAAACTTTCAACCCTTTGCCCTTGTATTGCACGGCCACCATCGATTCTTCGACTGCCACGAAGAAACTGCCCGAGCTTTGTAACGCAGCTCGGGTCTGATTTCATCCCGCGATTGCAATCGATATATTTATCTCTGACCGCGATGTTTTGTTTCCGTTTTTAAGGGCAGCCTCGCCGGATACACTATAACGCACGACGTTCCTCAATCCGGTAATTTGTTTGTTTACAAGCGGCGTAATCGTCGCGATTGATCGAGCGTCTATAATAGAAGCCTTATTATCAAGCGCTCGGCTAAAAATAGAAGCGAGCGAAATCTGCTCCGTTAATGCGGAAATCGAAAAATCGCCTATACCATACTGCGTCATTACACTATGGAATAGCGTATAAGGCGCGATAACATCGCTATCCGCGACGATATCGGTATATAGATGCGGAAGACAATCGACTCATCGTCGCTCCTACTCGGAAATGAAAACTCACCCCCCCCCCCCCCCCCATATCGATCGCGAAAGCCGGTACATGTATAATGTCGCGCTTACACAGACGGTAGCGGCGCTCGTCGTGGTTCAAGGGTGGCTGCGGTGCTGGCAGTCGTTCGGGCAAGGGGGGGGGGGGGGAGGAGAAAAGAGAAAGCGGGAGAGAGCGAGAGAGAGAGTCAGGGGCTCTGTGCCGGCGCGGACCCTGACATTGGCCCGTCAAGGGCGCGCGCTTGCCGCAGCCGGCGGACGTCACACTCGCGAGCTGTGCCCCCCCCCCCTCTCGTTCCGAGCGATGTACGCGAGAGCATTAAATTTCTGTATGCGCACCATGTGGCTTGTCGGGACATTTCCTGGAAAATCCGCGTGCGAACGTGGATTTGAATATAAGCTTAAGGAAGCGAAAACACGATCAAAACGTAATTACAAATTCCCTCCTCGATGATCCAAAACATCTCCGCCGCACGCGCGGCTGAAATTCCCGGGCTGCAGCGATTCATAAATCGCGCGGCACGTGCGTATAAAAACAAAAAAAGGAAGCGCGCGTATACGCGAGACCCGGCGAACTCGCGTGCAAGCTCGCGCGTAGGCGTTCGCTGCGCGTGAATGAGCCGGTAGTAGTTGCGGGCTTTGGTTCACGCGTACGCGAGAAGGAAAAGTGCGCATGGGGAGGGAAAGGTCGAGTTGTTACGCAATAGTGCATTGTTTCAAGGGATATACAACGATGAAACTTGACAAGTTTATGGAGGAGTGTGTATACGTTCGTCGAAACTCTACGGATGAGCTCGTCCCTTTCCTCTCCCGGAGAAAAGCTCTCCATCGTTCGCGGGAAAACAGTGGTGGGTGGCTTGTTAGTCTCCCTCGCCATCAGCTATACACTCCCGCCGGTAACTTGTATATAGATATAGCCGAGGCGGCTTGATTGAAAAATGTCTTTTTTAATTCAGCCGAGCTCTGCTTCGCGGCCCTCCCTAAGTTTCTATTTACGGATATAATAAGGGAGTTTTAGCCTCGCTGATTAAAACATCTGCCCGGGGGTCGAATATTTTCCTTTTTAACGATCCCATTTCCTTATTCGATCCACCGTCGATCGATGGGCTTATTAGCTATCAAACGAGCCTCGATCCAGCTCGGTGAAAGATACAAAGCTGCACTGTATAATACACACAGACGCGCAAGCATCCGATCGATAAACCGCTCACGAAACAATGCGTAGAGCGCAATAGCCTCGCAGGACAGGAAAAATAACGAAAGAAAGCGCGTGCACAAGATACGATAAAAAATGAACGACTCCGGTAGCTCCCGCCCACGCGCGCAGCATCCTATAACAATTAGTGCTCCATTCATTCCCAACGTCGTCGTCGTCATCTCAACCCTCGGAGAGATCAAACTACTCGCGCGCTGCAGTCGCGTGGGCCGTGTACTCGCGGGAAAAAGCCCGGCGGCGGCAAGCGAGCGCCTAAATTTAACCCGAGAGCCTCGCGCGGCGAAGGTCGGGTCTTGCGCGATAAGAGTGACGCTGACAAAAGTGCAGTGTATATTGCTATACACACACACACACACACACACACACACACAGAGAGAGACAGTGGGTCGCGCGCAGCTATAGACGGCGGCGAAGCCGGCTTTTCATTCATGGATTCGCGGCGCATGCGCGCAAGCTCGCGAGCGGTCGAACACGCGCGACTCGCCTCCGCAGCCGGTGCGGTGCCTCCCTGTGCACCGAGAATTATTGATACGAGACCGGTGCAGAGAGCTTTTCATTCATACACTCACTCGCGCCAACGCGCTGCGCGTTCGTTTTGATGATTACGCGTGTATGCGTTGCGGCGTTGTATTGTTATTGTTGTCCTTGAAAAGAAGCTTATCGGCTGCCGGAGATAAAGCTTATCAATTGCTCGCATTTATCGGACGTATTATCGCATTGGAATGCGGTGAAAAAGTTTGGGTATGTTTTGAGGGAAAAAAAAAAATCGGAGATTACGGGATAAGGGCCTGTCCCAACATTGATTACATCCGAGTGTTGAAAAAGTGAACGCTTCGCATTTACACGAGCGCAGTCGCGAAAGACAGGGGCGCGTCTCGGCGAATGAAAAGTCCGAAAAAAAAAAGAAAGAAGCGCCCTTCGATCCTCGAATTCCCTTCTTCGAGAGAGAGAGAGAGAGAGAGAGAGAGTGAGAAAGAGACGGTCGCGGCGGGGGACTTGTTTTGCATGTCAATGCGCTTCGTAGGTGTTTGCCGGCGCGCATTTAATGCCCTCTGCGCATATGCTAACGAAAGAGACAGGACGAAGATTGATCGGAAAGAGCCTCAAAAGAGATGGCTCTCTTTTGTGCGGGAGCTATATTATTTATCGCTATATAGGGATGGAGTAATTGCGCGTTTAGAAGCATCGTCTTTTTTTTTTTTTTTTCTTTTTTCGTCGATAGAATCGTTGTTTCACAGCAGAACGCTTATCGGCGAGTATCATATGATATAGCCCAGAGGAAATCGCATTATAAAAATGCCGTTACACACAGCCCCTAATCCCTCTTGTCAGGATCCTCCCTATCTGCCAGCGGCAGCACAACCTCGTATACCAACACAACAATCGTCGGCAAGGCGTTATTCGGGCACTTGCCTCTGGAATACCTCTCCCACCAGCCCTTGCGCGATGCTTGAGGGGAAGACGCTCTGTGCGTATCGTATACGTGCGACCTTTGATCCGGCGGGAGGTCATCCCACACGAGCCTCCCGAGACTGATAACGCCGTTCTCATTATCAGCTCGAAAGATCGCGGAGCTCCGAGGATCCTCCTTGTATACCCAATAATATCATCGGCGACTGCGGGTGTACGCGGCAGTGCGAGGTTGAATTATCAACGCGCGAGCCTCTATTATATACGACCCTCGTATTGTACCGCATAAATTTTTCGTATTCGCGGGCGATCTCTCCTTCTCGTTGAGCGACGCTAGCGTTAGTTTACTTTTGCAAAATCACAAGCGGCCCGACCTTCGACTCTCGATATCGAGCTCTCGCGACTGGAAACATATCGCTATGTTATAGAGACGAAAAGAGACCGACGCAGAGAGTATGCAAATGTGATTCCGAGTATTTTTGCAGCTAGCGAAATCAATTGTGTATAACAATTATACCGGTGTACTCGTCGATTTTTGCAAGTCTCTCAAACGCAAAAGCGTCATCTCTCGGGGAGAGACGTAGTCGGTGGCGGCGGGGGAGGAGCAGAAGAGGATTTCGGAGGAGAGGGAGGAAAAGGACGGTGAATGAAAGTGGAGGGTTCAATGCTGTGCAGCAGCGGCGGCGGCGGCGGCGGCGTCGTTCAGAGGGGTGGAAACAGCGCCGATTGGCGGCACGTACGCCGCCGGAGCGGCAGAGAGAAGGGAGGGAGAAAGCGGCCGATTCTTGAACGTACCGAGTGAAGAGAGTAGAAGACTCAACTTCAGTGCGGATCTGCTACCCGTGCCGAGAGGAACTCGCACCAGTCTAGCCATACCCCTCGCTCTTGTGTTTGTCACTCTATATAGCAGATACAAAATAAGTTCTCGCGTCGCGCTCGACCGAGACTTTCCATATCCTTCCATCATTTGAATTGTCCGCACTCAACTATTCCGACTGTTACTCTACCAGATACAAAACGAGTCCTCGTGTCGCGCTCGACCGAGACTTTCCCTACCCTTCCAATATTTGAATTTTCCGCACTCAACTATCCCGAATCTCACTCAACCAGATACAAAACAAGTCCTCGCGTCGCGCTCGACCGAGACTTTCCATA
>QLSS01000018.1:1512019-1576432 GCA_024372645.1 Trichomalopsis sarcophagae
CAGAGTACGTACGTGTGTGTGTGTGTGTGTGTGTATAGGTACACACATAGACACAGGCTCTCTCTCATCGCAGAAGGGTAAGAGAGGGCCAGATTTCCCGTGCGCCGGCCCCCCAGCGGCACTTTTATTGATTTCTCGCGGGGTCCTGGCTCTCTCTCTCTCTCTCTCGCACTTAGTAATGCGCGCATGTATACATTAAGGGCCCTGCTATATATACGCCGCGGAGAGACCGATCTTTCTGGTTCCCTTTGAGTAGCCTCTCTGCTTCCGGATTCCCGCTCCGTCTTCCTCGTTATCTCTTCGTCTAATGGCGTCTCTCCGCGACTACGACGACTGCGTGCGCTTTGTTTGGGGCGTCCTATTCTCGAAAAAAAAAAAAAAAAAAAAAAAAACACATCGACTGCGTGAAGCGCATCTCGCATTCCGAGCACAGCCGCTGAATCTCTTCCTCGGGCTTGTAGTTGGCTATTTCCCTTCTGGGGCACTTCCGCGTTCCCTCACCGATCGGCTGCTAGCCGGTTTCGTTGTTTACATTCTAGGCTAGTCTATAATATAAGTAACGAAAATCGAGTAGTTTCAATGTTCGGCGATACAAACTAAAGCAAGTCTTTTTCGCTTGGCTTTTACAGATCGGAGCGCAACCTGCGAAGCTATCAAGCAGCTGAGCATCAGAGGTTCGCTGTTCGGAGCTACTACATCGCACCGGACGAAGGTCGACTCTTGCTCATCATGATGAACGATGTCGATGAAGACTACGCATTCGAATTCGCCGAGCTTTGGAGCCAGGCGAGCAAGTTTCTCTCGCGCGAAGTAATCATGGAATTGACAGCCAACGACCCCGTAGACGTAAGTTTCGAATTTTTTACTATTTTTTTTTTTTTTTTTTTTTTTTTCATTTTCCCAACAAACAAACTAGGTTATAATTGAAAAACGCGCAATGTTTCCAGTACCTGTACAACAACCATCCATGGCAGCCGCAGGGGGCGTCCGGCTACACGTCGAGCGCGAGTCCGCCGAACTCGAGATCATCGTCGGCGAATTCCAACACAACCCAGAGCTATGGCTATTTTGCCGATGAGGTCAATGCCGAAGAGGTGATCAACAGCCTCCTGCAAATCATCGGCGGCGAGGAATACAGCATCCAAAAAGAGTTCAAACAATACTCAGCTCAGAGTGCCAACGAGACGCGCTGCCGCAAATGCACCGATCGTTCGCTTTGCGTTGCGTGCACAGCGCAAACGTTGCAACTCGTGAGTTTGTCTCAACTCTCAATTGTATGTTATTTGTTTTTTTACCTTTTTCGTTTCTGCCTTATCTATTCTGATCGTTGTCCGGCGATTCCTTGTATTCGACGAGCTAATTCTCGATTGTTCCTCCGTTGCAGAACGCCTTGTGCTCGAACGAACAGTTGATGCTCCATCCGCTGGCCGGGGGGGCCCTGTCACTGGAGAATAAGCGCTATGACAACCCCACCTCTATGCTGCCCTTCTTCTGCGGGATACACGCCGAGTCTGAGAGATTCTACTGTAAGACCTGCTGCAGGCCCTTCTGCGCCGAATGCGAAGTGATGATGCACGAGGGGCACATGACCGTCAACACCAAGGACACCATCAACACCGCCGCGAGGGAGGCCATGTACGTCATGCACGAGGCCCAGCTGGGAATAGAATCGCTCCAAACGGAGCTCATAACTGCCGAAGCTGCAACCGAAATGCTGAATGAGAAAGCGCGCACGGCGGCGAGCGACGTGGTGATAAGCACCAGACGTCTGATGAATGCGCTGGAGCAACGCGAGAAGGAATTACTGGAGTCTATCGAAACCATGCGTACGGCCAAGTACGTTACTCTCAAGGCAAGAGAGGAAATATTGAAAAACGGCATAAGCCGACTGACCCAAGCACATAAACAACTGAACGAACTCGTGGAAACGGCGACGGTGGACAGCAACCCCTTCGACCTCGTCGTCACCAAAGATGCCGCTTCAGCTGAGGTAAAGATTTGGAATCCTGCGAAATATTCTATGCAATTTATGCGTCATTGAACTTGAATTTTAACCTCGAATTGGCACAGGTCTTTCAGGTACGTCACGCCAAACAGTATATGGCACAGTTATCCAAGGAGACCTGGATCTCATTCATCAGTGGCGAAGATAGCGCTGTCAGGATGATCGGCAATTATGGAAACATCAGCGACAACAATCCTGGATCCATCGGCGATCGTCGCACTGTTCGCAGGCGTGGCCAGAACGCCGGTACTAATTCTCCGAGAAATGCTCCACCGCCCTACCAGAATAATGCTCAACCGATCATCCAGGCGATAAATGCCAACCAGCAGAACCGCGTTCCTGTGCTGAGTCCCATACCAAGCGGTTGTGGGGTTCCTGCAGTTGACTACCGTGTCGCTGTGCGCTCTGGTCGATCCGGTAGATATCCTTTTGGTCTGGTAAAACCAATCAAGTCCATGGGCTGCCACTTCACCGTGGAAACAGACAACCTTTGCAGACCCTGGGGTGTCGCTTGCGACAAGGAGGGAAACATCGTAGTCGCTGACAGATCCAACAACCGCATCCAGATTTTCAGACAGAATGGAAGTTTGCTTAGGAGATTCGGTCAACATGGTAATGGTCCAGTAGAATTTAACAGACCAGCCGGTGTAGCAGTCGATGGACGCAGACGTATTATCGTCGCTGACAAAGATAATCACCGCATTCAGGTTTGTTGAAATTCTGCTTCCGATACTTTTGGACTTTCGATTTTTAACTTGACGCAAAATTTAATTCGATCGTTTCTCATCATACACAGGTGCTGACAATTGAAGGTCATTATTTGATGAGCTTCGGCGAAAGGGGCCACCGTTGCGGTCAGTTCAACTATCCGTGGGATGTGGCGGTCAACTCCGACTGCCAGATCGCCGTTTCGGACACGCGCAACCATCGCGTTCAGCTCTTCAGCGCCGAAGGTGTATTCCTGCGCAAGTACGGCTTCGAGACAACACCCAACGTGTGGAAGCACTTCGACTCGCCACGCGGCGTGGCCTTTGATCCCGAAGGTAATCTTGTCGTGACAGACTTTAACAATCACCGGATAGTCATGGTCGAGCCGGACTACCTGAACGTTCGTGTTGTGATCCCCGAAAGCCACAATGGCGTCAAACAATTCCTACGACCCCAAGGCCTAGTCATAGATGACGAGGGTAATTATATCATTTCCGACTCGCGACACCACCGCATACAGATCTTCAATTCTGCTGGAGAACTCAAGTGGACATACGGCAAATACGGAACGGGTATTTATGAATTGGACCGTCCAGCCGGTATTGCTCTGAGCCCCGATGGCCGTATCGTCGTCGTAGATTTCGGTAACAATCGCGTAATGCTCATCTAAACTACGCGAAATTTTAAACTTCAATTACGTAGTTGCGCTCTACGAGCGCGAGCTCGTGCACGAATCCTGGACGAATGAAACTTTGAGTAATGTCAGGGTGGGGGGTATAGGGAAGATCTAGAGCAGCTTGTCTTTTGTCCGCTTTTTACGTAACAATGTCTTGCCTGACTCAGAGCTCAAACGAAAAAGACAAACAAAGAAGATGAGAAAAATGATCACGTAGATCCGAGAAGCAATATTTTCATACTTAACTGTATATACAAAAAAATCGGTTAAATCGTGCGTGTATAAAGTCGTGTTCGATATAAAAAAGTAATGATTTTTTTAGTTTTAAACTTGCAATATATAATGACGGCACGTCGTCCAGGATTCGTTAAAGTGATGGGTGGGGATACTTTTAATATAATTGGCTACCATAAAGTCGAGTCACACTCTAATACAGTATTAGCTGTTTTTTAATATTTAGTGAGAATACGATACATGAAGAATGATTTTTGATAAAATCAAAATAATGACAAGATTTAATAATTTCTGTTTATTGAATCATAGTGAGAAAGCGTTCTGACAGAGGCCAATCCTTTGGTGCTTGAGTTGGCTGATTTAGATTTTACGTAATAGTTACGTTTTTTTTTTTTTTTTTTTTTTTTCCTATAAAACTGATCATCGGTAAACGAGCACCGATTTGAATTTTAAAAGTTATTGAACGTTGATAAAAATCCGGCTGAATATGCTAATATCACGACAGTGCGGCGGGTTTTATAATTTTTCTTTTCTTTTAAATGTGACGATAAATTAACGTCAGTGACAAGGCATATCATCTTGTTTTTTAAAGATTATTGTGTGCATAGTGTTAATCGTTGCATTGATAACATAAAGAAAAAAAATTATGTGAAGAAATTCTTAATTGTAGATTCTAATCTATAAAGTATATTTAACGGTGCAGACGTAATTGAAATAATATTTGTCTCTAAACTCCCCGAACCTTAGGGGTCTAAAACGCGGTGTAAACTTAGAATGACGGTGATTGCATCGATGAGTCCAAAGGATACAGAGCTGGCTTTTATTCGAAGTAGAAAGTTTAGGCTAAAAGTAGAATGAAACACGAGTTTTCAAAATGCGCGCAACAGTTCGTATTAGATCAAAGTGTTGTAGAAATTAAGAAAGAAGAGTTCGGTCTTATTTGACATTTTTCCGAAAGACGTTTTCACACTACTGCTTGTCGTCGTGGATCAATCTACCCGCGACTCTTAAAAAATTTCTAACAAAAATTCTTAACTGTTGCATTCGTGTCTTTTTGTTCTTATTGTAGACAATCGTCGGTACTTCCTTGACTGACAATTAATTGAAGACTTTGCGACCTTTAAATTCGCCTTTTAAATAACTTTTTTTTAGTAACCACAGAGCTTTATTAACTATATTAATTAACTTTATTAAATTTATTGATTTCAAATCTTTAAAATAATTCAGGTTATAAGAAATTAAAAGTGAGAAAATTAAGTCAAATTGAATTTTAATAAATCATAAACATACCATTAAATGGCAATTGAATCCTTTATATCAGGAAAAATATATTCAAAAATTTTTAATTTAAATATTTCTTGGAAATAATTTTATTACATTCTTGATTAAGTATAATGTAAATATTAATTGTCTTTGAAAGATAAAATCTTTCAAAAGTATTTCAGATTTCTTTTTTTTTCAAAATTTTTAAAATAATGACACTGATTTGAATCTCTATACAAAGTAAGACTGAATCAAGACTGAGTATAAGAATGCCAAGCTTTTTTGTTGTATGTTGTCCAACACACTAAAAATACTACGAACAGTGGTGTAGAAAATAATCATTAAAAGTAAAAGAGTGAAATCACATAAAAAAAAAGTTTAAAATCTCTTTATGTTTAAGAATTGTGTGTAATTATATCGTATATTATAATTATTATATTTAGGTACTAGATACTTATCGTAATTTTAGTCGATTTGGATATTAATTAAAGTCTTCTCATTATTAATCGTAATTGATAGACTCTCTGACAACGACGATAACCTATAACTCTTTAAAGGAAACTCAACTTTATACACACAATAAGTTCAGAGCTCAATTACAATTACATAATGAATTTATCCTGAGTTTCCTTTTAAGAAGAAGAAGAAGCTCAAACCAAAGTAGTTATGCTTCAGACAACATCTCTTAATTTTATCACATTTCGTTCCAATGTCTAAAACGACATACAATTTAACCAAAAAAGAAACAATGATAAAGTGAAAATGAAAATACGTAAGGTCAAGAAAGTGACTTTTCCATACACACAAGAAGCTTTGTAGCACAAATCAAATATTTACGCTTAAGATCATGACAGGTTTCGATCTCTTCGCTCGTGATGATAAACTAGTCACATTCCAGAACAGTTTCAAATCTGTTAAGCTTTAAATAACCGGGATTCCAAAGCAGATTGTAATCTATTATATAAAATATTTTTGTTAACTACATTCTTTCTAATCGAAGATGCCAGCAAAAATCTCATAGAATTGCGTAGATTCGAAAGCCTGTTAATATTTCTCTCAAGACGGCACAGTAAAATATAGATTTAAAGTAAGCCTAGCTATAAGTACAGTTCTGACTCGTCTAGCCGTGCGAATGCCAGAGTAGATTATTACAAAATTACAGAGATACTGAGCTCTCTGTTTATAGTTTTTCTTTTTATACGACAGCGACTGTTTTTAAATATTTGATCTTAAGCGTAAATATTGGAGTGCGTGTATTTTCGCATGGCCGATTTTTCGTGTTAAAAGAGACGTTAAAAGGCATCTGAATTGCACATATAAAAAGTTCAAAACTATTTTTTAAAGTCCTATGCGATCGTCGAGAGAACATAAATGATGAAACCGAGTCATTACGATGCTTCCAAAGCCTCTTCTTCAAGATTCGAAGGCAGTTTCGTGATCACGCGAAGACACTAAAAGAATCGTATGTAGGCTTTATCGTAAAAAAAAACGGAAATAAAACAAATAGAAAAAAGTTAAATTACTTTAACGACAATGTACAAAGCTGACGTGGTGGTTTGTCCAGTTAGCGAATACGAGTTTTTCAGCTTTGCTGATAAATATCATACTTGCGTTCGTTCATCCTTATTTTCAAAAATATATATTTTGGAAAAAATAGGGATAATGAGCGCGGAACAGAAAGAACGCTAGAAAGAAATCGAGCGAAAATTAACGAGAAATGGATATAGATACGGTAGAATTTATTGTTATAAATGATGCGGCACCGTAGCACGGACCTTTCGAGGACAGCCGCCGTCGTTTTGTTTGATATCGCTGCTTGATTCTGCAAAGTGCGAGTAAGGATTAGATATACAGAAACGGGAAGATAAGTAAAGTAACGCAAGAAATAACACTATTAAATGATACAAATTTAAATGAGAGAAACTTTATGATTGATAATAACAATATATTATGTGATCTAGATATATTATTAGAAAAAAAAACCGAGCAATACTTTCCTAAGCAAAGCCAGATAAACTCGCAAGATTAGAAAATGCGCGAGGGCAAGAGGCAAAGTATAGTTAGCGAAAAAAAAATGACATATTCAAATATAATATGATAACGAGAAAGAGTGGCATTTTAAAAATGTACGGTTTTGAAAATCAAGTTGAAAATCAAGTGTTTTTAATATATTAAGCCATGAGTTTCGGATATTCTTTCGGCGAGTAGTGTATGCACATGAATGCCGTTGAACTGTATCAACGGATGTTTTTATTATTTTTTCTTTAAATATGCAGAGTAAAACTCAAAAAAAATATTGTTGCGTTTTCTATTGATTCTTAATGAGATATGAAATATCGCTAAGTCCGTTGAGGCAGTTCGAGGTTCGAAAATGTTCGATGTACGAAAATAATGAGAGGTCGCCTTAAACTTTCCAATAATCTTATTATATTGTGAATTTCTACCTACTTGCGCAAATCTACTTGCGCAATAGATAGAGATATTTTTTACACATTTTTTCGATGTTTTGCATTAATTTTTTTAAGTTATAATATATAAGTATATATCATTTCAATCGTTATACAACGATTTTGTGTGCATTTAGATTTTAAGATGACAAAAAGAAAAAGAAAAAAAAAAAAACAGTACCGTCAGTCTTTGAAGGCCAGTAATAGTGAAGCTTATAATTCTTTGATGACAACATATAAGCTACCCGATTTATTTGACTGTATACGCTTATTATTGCATCTCAATATTTTACACAGTTTTTATTTCTTGTTTTAAAGTATTACTGCCAGTAGTTATCAAAATCCATGAACTTCCGTTTTTAATAACTTGTTTTCGCATAAAATAATTATAAACTGACGCATATTTTTATTATGTAATTGGTACTATTATATTATTATGGTTACGATTATCATATCGATAAGTATAAAGTTTAAGAATTTGCCGTGGAAATCGACACGTCGCTCACTTTAAAAATATAATTGAATAATTAAAAATAAAAATGATGATTGTCAAATTGTACCTGCGCGTATATCGAGACGTGTCGCCTCGGCGCAAAAGAAAAAAGTTCCTAATAATTAATTTTGAATAGATTCGGAATGGATTAATTATGAATAAAAAAGTTTATGCACTCGTACATTGATTATGGTAAAAAAGTATGATCCAAGATTATTAGGTATATCACAAACACGCGCAAACACTGTTATGTACGTTAGGTCGAACATCATTCCCCTTTATAATTTGCGTTGCATGATATAAGGGTGCGAGAGTTGTGTGTGTGTATGTGTATATATATATATATATATGCAGCTCTTAATATGATAAACGTTGTAGCAGCGTTAAGGTGATAATAAATTAACGAAGATCATCGCAAACTATTGACTATTCTTTACATCCCTTCCTACCTCGAACTCCTTCCACTATGCACGGATTTTTTTTTATTCGAAGAGAAGTTTTTCCTTATTGATATTCAAACAGATTTTTTGTGACTAAGTTTCATATTGAATATTTTTCTTATATCCACTCTACTCTGCTGTCATTAAATTTTTTTTTGAAAAAAAAAAACACTTCTTGTCATTTCGAAAGCAGTACTATTTGAACAGCTGAGAAAATAAAAAACTAAATAAATTTAAACAGCTGAACGCAATAAGTTTTATCTCCTTTCGAAATTAAGCGGATTAACGCGTAAACGCATATTCTAATTATTTGAAGTTCGCGTGACTATTTACACAATCAAAAACATTATTCAATGCCGAACATGCGGCATGCTTTTACAAGATTTTCCGCTCTACATTTGGAGCTTCAGTATCGTAAGCGAATCGGTGCCGGTTCGTCGCGTCACGAGAGAGTAAGGTCGTTCATTCTTGCACAATTATTCATTTTTTCATCTAATATCGCTCGGAATGTCTTATTGCGCTTGGGCAAAGCTGTCATGGCTTCTTCCAGTTTTCTTATTCGCGCTGCAAATCACAACAGCCGAGAAGTGCTTGTTGAAGAGATTCGAGCGTCCAACTGGTGTTTACCGACTGGCTAAATCGGTGCTACCGGTATCTTACGAGTTGACGCTACGAAAAGTAGATTTCAACGAATTCGTGTTCGAAGGCGACGAAAGAATCGAAGCCAAGGTCGTGGCGAGAACCGACGTTATCCAACTTCATAAGAGGAACTTGACCACGTCGCTGCTGTACGTTTTGGATACGGATAGCTTCAAGCGGATAAACGTTGTTGGTACCAGTTACAATGAGATCACTGAAATCTGGTCGATACGTTTGGAAAGACAGCTGCGGCGTTCGGCTAATGTCCGCATTGCCATCAAATTCAGTGGGTCGATGAGAGATGATATGGTTGGATTTTACAAGAGTTACTACGTCGACGAGGCTGGCAAAACGAGGTAATTTCGACGAAACAGTCTCCGACGAGCTTGCAATTTTAAACCAGTACAATTTTATCCAAGATGGTTGGGGGCAACTCAATTCGAGCCAGCAAACGCGCGAGATGCCTTTCCCTGTTTCGACGAGCCGGCTCTCAAGTCCAAATTTTCGATCACCATAGTCGCACCCAAAGGTTACTCCTGTTTGAGCAACATGCCATCGAATCCCACGTAGTAAGTTTCACGGCCAAAACATCCATTCTCCGTCATTCTCTCACCCTATCGGCGTTCCAGCAATGTTCCCTGCACCTTCGAGCAGTCGCCACAGATGTCCAGCTACCTGGTAGCCTACGTGATCTCGGACTTCGTCCATCTCGGTAACGCCACGTCGAACTATCGCGTCTGGACTCGTCCAGGTGCCCTGCAATACGCTCGTTACGCTTTGAAAATCGGCCCCGAGATCCTCCATCAACTGGGACAACGATTCGACGAGCCGTACCATCTTCCGAAAATGGACCTCATTGCGATACCGGACATGCTGGCCGGTGCCATGGAGAATTGGGGTCTCATCACCTTCGACGAGTGGAGCCTGCTGTACGACGAAGCTGAGGCTTCCGATGAAGCCCAGCAGAGAGTCGCTACGTATGTAGCTCACGAGTCCAGTCACCAGTGGTTCGGGAATCTCGCGACGCCGGAGTGGTGGAGTTACTCCTGGCTGAGCGAAGGTTTCGCGCAGTACTTTGAGTTCATGGCTGTTGACAAGGTGACCAATTATATTGTTTTCCTTTTTCGATATAACATCCGATAGTTGACTAAGACGTTGGAGCTTTGTCTTATCGAGATTCGTTTGAGTGCAGCTCGAGCCCGGCTGGAGGATGGACCAGCAGTTTGTGGTACAACAGTTCCAAGTGGCACTAGCTGCCGACGGTGTGCAAAATTCCGAATCTCTGACCGAGAAAATCGGGGCAACCAGAGCGGAAATCGAAAATGTTGGAAGTACCATCACCTATTCCAAAGGTGCTAGTCTTATACGAATGTTGGAGTTGACCTTTGGGACCGATCTGTTCAACGCCGCTCTGCGCGAGTATCTGAAAGCTCGGTATGCAGACTTATATAGGTGTGTCTCCGAATGAATCGAGATGTGTGTGTGTCTTTATTTCCAGAAAATTCAAGTCCGCGACACCCGACGACCTGTGGAGAGCCTTTCAAAAGCGCGTATTTCTGTCCCGCAATCTGTCGCCAAAACTGAAGATGATCCCAGTCTCCAGGTTCATGAAGACCTGGACGGATCAACCTGGTTACCCATGCTTAACGGTAGACATCAAACCCAACGTCATAAAAATCAGCCAACAGAGGTTCTTACTCCCAAACAGAAAAGCCATTTCCACCAATTCGGTTTGGAGGGTGCCCGTCACCTGGATGACGTCTGACCAGGTCAACGGAACAAGCCGTCCGAGCACCACACCTAAGTACTGGTTGGCGAGCAAAAACGCAGTTATACCAAACCCGAACAGGAACTCCGATTGGACGATATTCAACGTGCAATCAGCAGGTAAGAAAACATCATCGCAGCGTCAGAAGACGAAGTTGTATAACGAATGATGCTTGCAGGGTTTTATCGCGTCAACTACGATAAGGACTCGTGGAACAAGATCATTAACGTTTTGCTGAGCAAAGATTTCGTTAAGATTCCGGTGGTCAACAGGGCAGCCATAGTCGACGACATGTTCAATTTGGCAAGAGCTGAAATGCTTGATTATCAGACCGTGTTTCGAGCGATGGAGTACCTCAAACGTGAAACTCATTACTTGCCCTTAAAGTCTGCCATCGAGTCTCTACGTTACTTGTTAAGAAGATTCGACGCTACAGACGATTCGCAAGTTTTCTATGTAAAGTTTTTCGATCATTTGGCATTTTTACTATATAGGATGACGATACATATCAAATATTCTTAACATTTCAGAAGCACGTAGCATCTTTGTTCACAAATGTTTACGAAAAACTAGGCTACGACGATAAACCTGGGGACGATCGATTGACGATATTTTTGCGGCAGGAAGTAAACGGAATAATGTGCTACCTTGGTCTTGCCGACTGCATTGACAGGTCGAAGCATTACTTTTCCAACCTGACGATCAACGGGATACCAATCCCGAAGAATCAACGGCCGACGGCCTACTGTTATGCCCTCAAATATGGAAATTCGGATGATTGGGACTATTTGTGGACCAAATTTAGAACATGCAATTTGGCCGCCGAACAAAGCACTATCTTGCAAGCCCTTGGATGTACAAAAAGTCCAGAAACCATTAAAAGGTAATAGAGCATACGCCCTGCGAAACAATAAAGGAAAGGATTAGTATAAAATTTTATTCAATTTTTCAGATATTTGTTAAGAACGCTGGAAACTTCACAAATCAGCGGCATACGTCAGCCAAATCTATTATTTGTTTACAGAGGATTGAGTTCGTCCGTTACCGCCGCTAGGACGATTCTCGAATTTGCCGAGGAGTATCGGGTTGATATATTCAAAAAGTAAGGCAAAAACTTTTTCGTTATTATTCGAAATACTAATAATTATAATTTATTATTTCTAGCTATGGCAGCTACGATAAGATTACCGATCTTATCTCGTCCGCGCTGCCAGATTATGCCACTAAGGATTTAGTCTTAAAGTTAAACGGTTTGACAGCCAGCAACAATGACATGTTAAATCTGTCGTCGATTCGCACCGATTTAAATGATATTTTGCTAGATACCTCGTTCGAATTGAATTGGTTCAAAAAGCATAAGAACTCTATTGTAGAGTGGATCTCATCGAATGGAAAACCTGTAACGGCAAATTTGTATTTTGATAAATGAAACAAATTAATAAATTACGTAAATCACCACGATTTTTACTCTGAGCCACTTGTTGAATAGCCTGTTTAATCGATGCTACAGTGCCACACTTCACTGAGATGCGCGATTTTATGCTAATACGGTTCGTTTGTTATACAAAAAGTTATCGCGATTCCATGCGCACTTTTATATTATATATAGTAGTAATTATTATGAGTGTACGAATATTCTATTATCGCGCATCAACGATCCTGAAGCCCGAACGAAATTCCTATTGTTTGATCAATACCCATACAACCCCTGCACAGTAATGTTGGGTTGAGCCTAGTTTGACGATGAACTTCATGTTTATTATTGTTGTTGCTTGCGCGTATTTTCGGATTTCAAGAAGCGATAAATTTTACAAAATATCATTTCAACAGACTTGAAACAGTATGCCTCCAAAAAAGAAAAAAGATGCCATACCCGTCGTCGAACTCCCACCACCGGAGTAAGTCTCTCACGCATTATTAAGTTAAAATAGCAACTGTGATTTTACATAACCTCTTCACAAGTGAAAAAAAAAAAATAAATAAATAAATATGCCTGTACCACTGAAATGTAGAGCAGAATCAGCGACACCGGTAGAATCGAGCGCACCGACTCCCCGAATGATCTCGCTGGTGACGGGCGAGCCGTTCGGCCCACGGGTGCGCCGGGTCGGCGAACAGGCCGAGGAGGAAAGTTCCGACGATGAGCCGGACTCGGAGAGCGACGACGAGAGTCGTTTCTTAAAGGACGAGCTCAACTCCGAGGTTCCCGCCGAGTTCTGGCACATGCAGAAGCTCATCAAGTACATGAAGGCTGGCAACCAGACGGCCACCACTGTGGCTCTGTGTCTGCTCAAGGATTACGAGCTGTCCAGCAGGGTTGGTTCTGGCGCCAAGCAAATTTCAAAGATAAAAACAAAATCCTGACAATGACTGACATTAGGTGATTCAGCGAGTGATCCACGAGATGGGCGGTCTGGAGGTCCTGGTGAATCTCCTGGAAACTCGTGAGATCAAGTGTCAGCACGGCTCGCTCGCAGTCCTCCTGCAGATTTCCTCGTCGCCGGAGATGAGGCGACACCTGATCGACCTGGGAATCATCACTCCGCTGATAGAGCTGCTGAAGCATCCGGCCAGGGACATCCAAGTTCTCACCGTCGAGACAATGGCCAACATCGCTCTGATGCGCAAGGCCAGAAAGCAGATCCGTATTCGTGGTGGAGTGCCTCTCATTGTACTTAACTTCGTTAAAACAATTCCAGCCAAGTCGGTAATTCCATACATACTAAACTGATCATATGAACCAAACGTCTGTGATCCCTAGCTGGACATCATGGACGTTCCGGACTCGGTGGTACAACGTCCGGCTGAAGAACTGGACGAAAACGAGAGAGAACTACTTGCGGTGGCGATCGGCTGCGCCAAGGTCCTCAACTCGCTTAGCAGCAGTCCGAAGATCAAAGAGGAGCTGCGCAAACACGGAGCTGTTTTCCTGATAGCCAGGTTCCTCAAATCTCGCACCACAGAGCTCATCGTGCCCATGATGGGAGCCGTTCAGCAGTGCGCTGATCTGGTGGGTATCGTGCGCGATGTAACCATCCTGATGCGTATCTTGCGCGACGCGATGTGAGATTCTTTCAGAAAGTTTTCAGACTGGCCTTCGAGAGGATGGAAATCATCATAGACATCGTCCGACACTTGGAGAACGAGAGCCCCAAGCTGAAAGAAAAGGATAACAAGGACGCCAAGTTGAAGGAGAAGGAAAACGAAGACCCCAAGCTGAAGGACAAGGAAAGCGAAGACGCCAAGTTGAGAGAGAGGGAGAACGTCAAACTGAAGGAAAACTGCGCTTTGGCGATCTACAAGTGCGCTGTTAACAAGGTCACCAGGGACATGGTGCGAGAGGCCGGTGGGCTCGATCCGCTTTGCAAGCTCGTGCAGGACAAAGACGTAATCGCGGATGCATACAAAAAAAATAAATAAACGATCGCATCGTTGCTTCAGAAACTGATTGCTCTGCAGGTGTACGCCAATAAGAAGCTACTGGCCGCTGTAACTGGCGCGATCTGGAAGTGCGCTATCAGTCCGGAGAACGTGAGCAGATTCAATCAGAACAATCTGGTAGCTGCGCTTGTACCTCTTCTAGGTGAAAACGAAGACAAGGACGTGCTGACAAACGTAGTCGGGGCTCTAGCGGAGTGCTGCAAGAATCCGACTAACCGTGAAGTCCTCCGTGCCAGTGAAGGTCTTCCGAAACTGGTGAGGAAAGCGCTACGTTAATATCTAAGCTTGACTGGGCTTGAAATCAATCTTCTGCAGATCAAACTCCTGAGCGCGACGTACGAGCCGCTCCTCGAGAACATCCCTCTGGTGATAGGCGAGTGTGCGCAAAACGAGCAGTGCATGGACGTGATAAACGATCAGGAGCACCAGCTGGACGGCGTGCGGTTGGTCTGGTCTTTGCTGAAACATCCAAGTGACTCCGTCAAACGAAACGCCTGCTTCGCCCTGGTGCCCTGCATTCGTCACGCGAAAAACTCACCCGAGATGGTCAGAGCCTTCGTCGGAGGACTCGAGCTCGTTGTCAGCTTACTGGAGAGCGAGGATACAGAGGTCCTGAGCGCCGTCTGCGCGACGATCGCCGAGATTGCCACGGACCCGGAAAACCTGGGTATCCTGACGGACCACGGGGTTGTGAAAAAGCTGGCTGATTTGGTCCACACGGTAGGAGACGGTGGCACTGTTGAAGATCGCGTTCTGACGATGTTCGTTCATTTCCAGGAGGACGAGAAGCTCCGGGCCAATTTGACGCTGGCGATTGCTTTCTGCTGCGAGTGGGGACAGAACAACTACGAGTTCGGAAGGCTGAACGCGGTCGCACCGCTAGTCAATTACCTGATGAGCACTAACAAGGAGGTGCTCAAAGGGGTCTGCATCGCCTTTTTCCACCTTAGCAAGGAGCCCTCCAATTGCGTTACAATGCACACTTGCGGAGTAGTCAAGGTATACAATGAGCTGACAAAGACAAGAGACTTGTGTTTCACTTAATTTATTACCGTAAATTGCATAAAGAATACGAATATCAATAATAAAATATCTCCATAGCACGTGCTTCGCTTGGTCGGGTCTGAGGACTCCGAAGTGCAGATAGCCGCCGCTACCACGATTAGGCACATACGTAAGCTTGCATTGACAGCGGAGAAATTCCATTACAAAGAGATGTACAGTATAATTATTATCTTTACAAATAATTTTGTAACTGCATATAACAACGTTGCTTATAATTTTTGTTGTTCTCTTTCGTTATCAGAAATACCCTCGCCGAAACGGATTATCAAAAGTGAAGAGCCGAAAACTATGTTCAAGTTTGGAGAAGCATTATCCAGGCAAATTTCATTTACACATTGAAAGAGAATCGCGTACATTGTTAAGTCACTTTCAATTTGTGCGCTTTGAAAGCGTTTAATACAAGACTCTTTTGACGCAGTTTGTACAAAAGGTTGTAAAATATATAAAAAATTATCCTAATTAAACTACCTCAACCTTTCAATTCAAAAAGAAAAAAAATTACAGTTTTAAGGTTACTTTACTTATGCAGCAACAATCATAACAGTGCACTTAGCTTTTTTTTACTAACTAGTTTTTCTTTAGTAGTAAGTATCACCTGACTTTTCATGGACACTGAAGTATGCTTTTGTTTGGAAGGATTTTGTTGTTTTGAAATTAAATCGATAATAGTTAAATATCGAAAATGGCTTCAGTACAATGAAAAATCCTGATTAATATCTTTAAGACTATTTGCTTTGACAAGATGCACATGGGAAAAAACGCGATTAAGAAATTTCATAGACTTTTGGAGTTGTAAAGTAGAAAATTTTTTTTACAAAAGATGACTTGTTTAATATTTTCGAAAAAGAGCTTAAACTACAAATTTACAGATCATATCAACACCGCACTTAAGAAAAATGTATAGTATTCACACTTCAATTATAAGCATGCAAACAAGAATTGAAAATGGCACGATACAATATTTCTTACAAAAAATCAACACCGAAAATCCGTTATTAACTAATTGAAGAAGTTATAGGCACTTTGCATAATTGTTTTTGGATTCAGAGATACATTTCATTATAGTGTGATAGTTGTATAAATTAATCTATTGGTTAATCGATTGAGACTAAATAAAAGTATACAGCACCACTGCAGGTACCCACTAATTTAGAAAAATATGAGATAAAAAAATCTTTTGTCATAAAAAATATGTATAAAGGATTTTCGTGTTGGAATTATTGCATTATTTATCGTAGGAATGGGTAGAAGAACTTATCGCAAGTCTTGATTTGCTAATATTTGGAAAGTATACATCATGCTAGGAAGCAACTGAACCTATTCATTCTTTGCGTTCAACAGGCCACCTGCTGCTTTTATTGCTGAAAGAAAATAAATAATAATGTTCATTTAAAATTCATAGATTTGCACAGGAGAATGTTTAGAAGACTTACTAGCTTTTCGTGCATCATTTAGTATGTTATCTACATTTGGTTGGTACTGAATGAATTTGGGGCGAATCACACGTCGGTAGAGAACAAGAGAACCATTGTACTCCGTTGGGATCATAAGCCAAATGTAAAAGAGACACTAGAAGTTTCAATGGAAATATTATTAGAATGATAAATATGATCAGAAGATCTTTAAAATAGTGTAAAACATACCTTGACAAGCCAATAAACTGGGAACCAGCCCACAATAAAGTCAGAGAAGTACTCTACAATGGTAAAGACTGCAAAGACAACCCAATATGTGAGCCACTTTGTATCATCATCCTTCTCTTTTGTTTCTATCGCTTTCATCGAACAATATGCTGGGTACAAGAAGCCAATTACATTTGAAACTAGTTGCTGGCCAATGCCGACAACTAGGTAGAGCGCCAAGAATAAGACTGATGCTAAAAACAGAATTCGTGAATTAATTATCATCTAATTTCTTGAAGTCTGCCAACATTATTCTAAGCAAGATAAAAATGACGAGTTTTTCATCATTTTCACGAAATTTAATATAAAATGCGCAATGACTAATTTTCCAGGGAAAAAAGCGGTTGCTCTTGAAAAAAATTGCACCAATCATTGATGATTCATACTCAAGATTGTCTCGCGTGCGTACAGCTAGACAACAAATCAAACATTAGTATACTACATTATCTTTCATTTTTCTTATCTGGCCGGAAAGATAGAACAGTATAACAGACGTGACTTGCACAAGTGCGAAGGCTCGTCTTCGTCCAACATAAACCGCTAAGTAGAAAACGAAACGGCGAAGCGAATGGATCACATGCTCGTTAAAATTGCCAGGGTAAAAGAGACCACTGCATCCCCGAAAATCGAGGAATTCGCGATGAGCGAAATCCCGGGCATTCCTAAAATAATCACGAATAACGGTAGGCACAGGTCGTCGGAATTCCAAAAGCCAGGCGACGATTAGCGAACTTGGCCGCAGCAGCTGTACGGCGGTTACGTAAATCCGCGCAAAATGCAAAAAGGAAACGGACTCTGGAAGGCTAACGCGTCGCGTTATCCTAACCTCAACAGGACACATACTCACCAACAAAGACGTAGAGCCTATCGATACCGGTCTTTTGCTCAGCGAAGACGAGGTACTTCGTCCAAGGCTTGCTCTCGTCCTTGAGGGCCTTCTCGAGGGTTTCCTTGATCGCTACGATTCGTGCCATGATATTAGCCTTGGCTCGTCCAGTTCCGTGTGATTCGGCGGAATTCTGACGCGAGTCTGCTGCTGCCCCGTTGTTTTTTCTCTCTCTATCTCTCTCTCTCTCTCTCTCTCGCGAAGTAGGAAAATCTGTCGGTCGGTGGCGCGTGCGCCGGAACTCGCGCTTTCTCCCTCTCCTTGCAACGCGCGGCTATCCGCTATAGGTACAGGTGTATAACTGTCGATATTACCATCGGAGATAAGCGCTCGCGTCCGCCCGTACGACAGAGTCCCCTGTTGGCGACTGATAAATTTTCAAGGATTTCCGAATAATCGAACCTTATAATTCCGTTGTTTTAGAAGATTATCGAACCTTTTATAAAACGTTTGATCGATGGCATTAAAAGTAAGTAAAAAAGACATAGTATAGTTTAAACTTTAATCCCATGCGCAATTCGCACAAGTAAAAAGATCCCCTTTTCACGAGTTCGTCAGATGTCGCCAGCAGTTCTCAGCGCAGCTGCATCGATCAGAGAGCTTTCGGCGCTGCACGTCGAGCGCACTCCGCGCCCGGAAAATCACATCGCAACCTACACGTCCAGCCGGCCGTATACCTACATATAACATAGCCACACTAAGATCGCGGAGCTCAGAGACCGGATCGAAGCCTCCGCTGCACACATGCGCGAGAAAATTGGCCGCCGGTCGTGAGGCTCGCGCGGGAAAAAGTCTCTCCTCCTCCTCCTCCTAGTCCTCCTCCACCGTCATCGCGTCTCCCCGAATATCGCGCGCCCCCCCGTATACTACCTCCTATATACAGTGTGTGTGTGTGTGTGTGTGTGCGCGCGCGGGATAGGCGTACAGAGGAAGGAGAAAAAAGGACTAAAGGACTACGCAGTAGTGTCGTTCGAGAGGCGATGAAGGGACGGTCATAGTCGCGCGAGCGGACTGATGCCGGTTAGAAGTATCGTCGCGATGCAGCATCAGCGTCCGAGAGGAGGTTATCGCGGCATCGACCAGGTGGACTTTCGCTGGGAAGCTGGTCGCCGATGAGGCTGTCGATCTGAGGACGAGGCGACGATGGGTAACGTCGAGGACGAGCGGGAGGAGGTGCGCAGGTGCCTCAAGTATCCCGGGAACATGTGAGTAGCGTATTATAGCTCTTAACTCTGCTTTCGCTTCGTTGAATCATCGGCTCTGCCAAAAAACGGCTTGTAATTTTAGAGCCATTATAGAATATATTCCTGCGGCACACGATCCATACTCCCGTGAGTGTACGTATATACGGGCACACTTTCTTCCTCGGTGTTCGCAGGTTGAATCTTTCATGTCGCGTGCCTGGGATGGATTATGGATTTTTCGGCGATCCTTCCCGATATTCCCGATAAATGGATAATGCTGTTTTGTCTGGAAAAACAAACAAACCCGAGCGATTCGCATTGGATTCCCGAAACGGTGTGTACTCGGCGTATTAAATATCACGGCAGATCGATAGCCAGTATACTCGGTACACTTCACTGGGGAGCAGTTATTGCACGTTCTCCATTTCGAAAATCCGGCACGTGCGGCCTTATATATGCGCGCGCGGGTATTACTTGAAACTCGAGCTCGCCGAAATTGGAAAAAAAAAAGGCCTTCCGATAATTTCTTTCCGCCGACTATAAATACGCTGAACGATCGATTTTTTCTTTGAAAACCGGCTTTCAACAGTTCGATTGACACGAAGCTCGAAATCGACGCGTACGTCTCACCTACCTGGAAATGTTTTGTTCGAGGAAGAATATCGATGAGCCGAAGCGCGTATAAGTTAACGGCAGTTTTAGAGTTGGTGGCATGATGTTTTTCGTCGAAAAAAAAAAGCTCGTCTCGAAAGCGTCAGCAACCGACGAAAGGGTTGACTGGCCGGTAGCTAATATAGCCGAGAGTCGCGTATGACGTCGCGCACTTTCCTATACGTAGGTATGTACACATAAACGACACGTATATAACCATCTATTTTTACGAACGAGACGTCCACCTGAACCTTCTCTATTTATATACCGGACTTTGATAGAATCCATCGAAAACTTCGTTACACCGGACTAATATTGCAGAGAAAAAGTTGTATCTTATCTCGGCATCTCTGAAACGACATACATTGCAGAGCCGATGACCGATCGCGACGGGGTTGACTGCACCCCTTCGTATGACCGACTCGGCGTAATGTCGCTCGCGTGACCCGCGGCTAAGTACGAACTGCTGCACTTTTCTCGAGCTGATCACGAGCTTTGATATAAAAAGCACAACGCGTGTGTCTCTTTATCGCGATCGACTGTAATGGAGGGGAGAGTGCGTTAGGAAAATTTTCCCGCGATTGTGTGTATTTTTCTCCTCGTTTCCCGGAGTAATTATAACAGTTTGCACAAACGGAAAAAAGTATAAAAGCTATTGCAACGCGGAATATTGACTTTTGATCAGCCTCGGCACTTAATTATGCTGCAGCATTTCACCGATCGAGCAATCCTTTTTACGTTCGAGCGGTGATACAATCTTTATCGTTTGTAGCGTAACGGCTGCCTAAGCGCATTTTAATCGAGCAATAAAGAACACGCGTACGAGTATATTCTTAAATTATCGAGGAATAACGATCGAATAATCGAGGGACAATGATAAACGCGTACAGGAAATAAAAGTTTCGAATAGCCTCAAAGAGCGTATAAATAACCGTCGTCTTCGAAGCAACGAGTTGAGTAAAATCTTCTGTAAAAGGAAGACGGAGACGAAGGGGATGAAAAATGCAGGAAAGCTTTTACCGCATCAATATTTCCTCTTTCTCTCTTTCCTGGTAATACCTGTGTCGCATGTACGCGGAAATTTAATACCGCGGGATGTCCGAACGAAATTCGAATACGGGTATTACTTTGAATTCTGCGGTTTCGAACCTATATATATATATATATATATATATATAGCAGTTGTAAAGCCTCAGGGTCTGATTTATCATCGCTGCTACAAATTGATTAAATTTTCCCGATTACTCTACATTTCCAGCGATATCCTTTGGCTTCGTTTCAATTATCGATCGAGCTTGCAATCCCGAATCGAACGCTAATTATTCGCCTTGGAAAGTCAATCAGCCGCGCACGTGGAAAAATTACACGATCGAGTTAATTACCGCCAGAGCTTCGGAACCGAATACCGCGGCTCTTTTCCACGCCGCTCGCTTAATTGCAACAAACGCGTTAATTAACGCGATGCGCGCGTCTATACTCTATATCGATTTTGCGGTCTCTGCTAATAGGCGCTTTCCTTCGGGGGAGGGGCCAACGTTCGATCTGCGCCTGCGAGATGTGCGTCCCTCTCTCACTCTCGGGGAGAGCTTAGACGCGGGGGGTGATTGATATAGAAGTTATATATCGCGTGTACTTTAGCGCTGGTCGATACACTTACACGACGATGACGTTTCGGGAGATTGTTTTTCTTCCGAAGCTCGTGGGCGTCATGATTATTATCCCTCCGTTACCGTCGTAGGTCGAGTGAAAAAGTTCAATTGATTCGAGAACAGTTTCGAGACTCGACGAAATTTATATTTGCTCTCCGGACCGAGAGCCGTCCGCTATATTTATCGACGGCGCAGATATAGCAGTCACCACCGCGAGTGATATAAATCTAAAATTAAAGTATTTCCAAAGAGGGCTATTGATTTGCAGTCAGAAACCGCGGTGTAAGCGTTCTCCGATTCGACGACGGGCAAACTTTCCGTCCAGCGAATTTTTCCCCAAGTGAGTTACGTTTCACCCTGAGGCTATAGCTGTTATCAATAGTTCGAGTCGTCGAGTCGAGTCGAGCGTCCGGAAAATAAATTCGAGAAGCGCATCGCGACGGCTATTATGCATTGTATGCCGTAACGGCGCTTTTAATGCCCCGTTGTAAACATTTTACATACGCTGCAGCGTTACTGCCGAATCTCTGCGTCTCTTGCAATATTTACGTCCGCTTATCGCGCGCGAGGCTTTAAAATTGTTATATAAGACTTTTTAATAAAATTCAACATGCTGTACATAAATCCAGTATTCTCTCCTATCTAAAAAAAAAACCAAATCTCACACCTGCTCCAAAGCGTCGACCTTGACCCCCGAAAACACCAGAGATAATAAATCGCTTCTACCGCGGCTTCCCCCAAAAATAGCCCTCGGTAATCACTCGAACGCGCATCTCTGCGTCAAAATGCAGGCCGACTAACAGCGCACGTGCTCGCGCATTTCGCAAGTTCTCGCGCGTTGCAATAATAACCGTACGCGCACCTACTTTTAAACACGATGATCCGTCGCTGCGTTAGGTAACGACTCGCTAAGAGAGAGAGAGAGCCTCGTTGCAGCGTCGCAGTCCGTCGGCGAACGTCCTTCCGACGAGCTCGTCGCTAGTATGTCGCTGCTGGGCTCGACGAGGCTCTTCGACCTGTTCAGTGGAAAGTCCGAGGAGCGGAGCTTTCTCGACCTGTTGTTCACGGTGAACAAGCTCGTCTGGGTTCTGGGACTGGTCAAATGGATCAACTTCGAGGTCTGGTGGTACTGCGGGGGTGGCAGCTTCGCCTGGAACATCTGCGCTTGAGAACCTCTGATATGCGGTCGAGGATTAGGCTGTGTAAGGCTTCGATTATTCGTCGTGTAGTTTGCTGGACGACACGTTTTAACCCTGTTTACGAGAGCTGAGTGTCGCGACGAGAGAGAGAGAGAGAGAGAGAGAGAGAGAGAGAGAGAGAGAGAGAGTCGAGTTTTCTGGAGCTTCTCGATTTTTCGCACTTGAAGGCTGTCTCCGATTTGTATACGTGTGTACATAGCAAAAGTGTGATTTCGTCTCGGGAAAATTTCCAACGTTTTGTTTAGCGAAGCGCGAGATAAGCGGCGCAATTTTCGGCCCGATATCATCTCTCACCGAATCCGGCGAGTCGTGCTCTCGAGCGATAAGCTATTCAAATTCTCGTTTCGCGTTTAACAGCCACATTCGCAATTTGTTTAAAAAAAAAATTGCGATTTTAATGGCTCCATAAATTCGATAACGTCGGCTGCTTCTCGTTTCCATCAACGTGTCCTAAACTCTCTCCGGCGTCGATGTAATTTAGTCATCGTTAAACGAGGCTTTTCGCGAAAACACGCTTTACGCGTTATCTCGGTTATAAAACGCAGCTCGTGCGCTATTGAACAACGGTTGAACAAAATACGCGAGGAGAGAGAAAGATAACGATCGCCTAATTTTAGATTTTCACTTCATAGAGAAGACGCGAGCCGCGCGTATATTTCAATTTATTCAATATTCTTTGCGATCATGCGAATTTAGTTTTTAAAAATACAAGAGCGATTCAGCTTCCGAGTATTCAACTCGACGAAAATAGAAGTCGATTCATCCGTCGATTATAGTAATTCGAGCGAATAAGTAAATAAACATCGAATCGGAGTGCGAGTAATCGAGCGGACTTAATTGTGTCATTCAAAAACGGACGGTAAATTTATGGTCAAGCCTCGTCGCGCGCGTTATGTACAGCTGACGTCGGGAAACGTCACGAGGTAAACGGACTCTTAAAGCATATAAGCTTCTATATCCAAATACACGAACGTCAGGTCGGACGTAACGAATACATTAACACACGTGACACGTATGTATCTATTTAGGCCTAAACGATCTAGTTTTTTGAGTATTATATGGCTCATCATTGGCTCACAATCCAACCAATCAAAAGAGAACATTCCATCGTTACAACCTATCAATCTCGCTGGGATATTAGAATTTCGCAGCGTAACTGTTTACGGCAGTAAACCGAAATCCAATACAGCACTCGCGAAATGAGCCATTGTTACTTATGCGCGCGACTCGCTCTCCGAAGAAGCAAAGAAGCTTCCGGAAAACAATTCTCTCTCTTTCGCGAAACGCGTGTCTACATCCTCTCTCATTTTCCTCTTTTTCTGTTCAAGAAACAAACGTATAGCACACACACTACAGAGAGGAGAGGATATTACGTATCGATCGACGCCAGCAGCTATGGAACAGCCGGAATTACGCAACGGCGCTGTAATAATGCGACCGATATTTCGGGCCAGGCGAGAAAACAAATACAATATACACGACGACGACTACGAGCGAGTGAGTCTCATGGGCGAATTATCCCGGACACGGAGCGAGTTCGATGGCCGTGCAGCATTTAGGTCGGATGGAATGCTTTTGGCGCGAGAGCTTTTTTTCTTCTCGTTCGAGGAATTGGGCTAATAGAGTTTGACTACTCGGAAGCTCTCTCTCTCTGCTTTTTTTTCCTCTTTTTTGTCCGGCGACGGTAGGTTTTGTCGAAATAGCCGCGCTGAGATGAGAAATGGTCCGGGAAAGAGCGAGACTTGTAGTATGTTAGTTTAGAGTCGCGTAGATGCGAGTGTCTTGTGTGCGAAATTATAGGGTATACATTCCAGGCAAACATTCTGCATTCGTTCGACAAACGATCTTAATCGACAATTAGATAAATACCGAGAATGCAATATATTTTTTGTATCGAATAGAGAAACGAATTGTAAATCAAACTGAATAAATCATGCTTTTCCCATCCAAGCTCGTCGTCTGTATTATTATATTCTTTCGCTTTGAGCTCGCACTTCGAGTCCTTCCCATACGCTCTCATAGTAACCGAATCGCCGTAAGAGGCAGCTTTCACAGACGCCGCGCAGTCCATCGCGATGAATCAACGGCCACCGCCCATCGCTTCATCCCTCGATTTTTCTCCTCAAGATTCGTCATTCCGAGAATAAAGCGCGGATACATAGAGAGAGAGATAGACCCGAGCTACGGTTGATCGATTGTAAGTTCCGCTTTGAACTTGCGATTAGGCGCGGCTTATTCTCGAGTCACTCCGTTCTCTCGACTCACCTCTCGATGGCTAAACTTGAAATCGCGCCGGCTGTATAAAGGAGAGAAAGAAGCTCGATCGTTATATACATGTCATTTGGAGATTGACGCGGGAGGCGCAAGGACGGCGTTTGTCAACGAGCGCGCTCTTTTCGCCCCATTGTCTTCTGCACATTAGGCCTTTGTGCGAACAATGGGCTATTGCGATGTACCGCGTATATATAATGCGTGGCTTGCTTCGCGTCATGTAGAGGGCTCGTATTTATGTACGATCGTCGGAGATTTCAAAGGCAATTTTCAACTTACTTTTAACTAGTTCAAGCTCGCTTCGCGCGGTATCCAAGAACGATATCGCTCGCATGCGCGCAAAGCGACTCAATATTCGAGAGTCGATAGCGTATTCGTACACACGAATTGAGAAACGGAGAACTCTTCGGCGTACTCTGTATATAGCGATTATACAAATATAATATCCTTGTGAATCGTCGATGAAGCTCGTAAAACTTTCCTGGAGCCTCGCGTATGACGATATAATACGAGCCTCTCTATAACACCCCGACCCGATGTATATATATATATATATATATATATATATATATATGTTATATACCGGTACTGTAACGCGCGCTCGTAGCTCGTATATAAGTATAAAGTATATAGGTACGTTTAAAAAAGAAAACGAATAAAAACGAGCCCCGGCAACAACGATCAAACCATCGCACGCGACGCGCTCGCGAGACATACGTTTATTCGAGCGTCTAAAATACACGAGATACAGAGAATTTCGGGTCATGCTTTTTGTATAAGCCCAAGAGCGACGTCTCGCGTGACCAAGCGCCGTAGATACGCCAGTAGTGCTATCTATCTATCCGCTAGATATACACACTGAACTCCGTCTCTGAATTCGAATGCGCTGCAGCGGTTCAAGGACAATGCAGAGAGATATACACTAGAGCTTGCGGGATTATACTCGAGCTTCTTCTGTGTGCGAAACGAGCGCAATATCGTGTGTGGTCGTTCGAGGCGGCGCAGCAAGCTATCCTCTTTTTTTTCTTTTTCGACTATTTCGGGAGGGAAAGAACTTGGCCTTGGGATTCTCGTGCGTTTCTATGCTGCTCTCTTTGGGGCTGAATTCTCCGGTTGCCAAGACGTTGTGTCGCTATACGTGCGTTTTTAATTCGTTTGCGAATAAACGAACGTATATCGATGCGCGGAATCGTTCGCCTGATAGCTGAAATAGACATATGAATATGCTAATCCCGGTGTTACGTAAAAGCACGTACGAGAGGCACGGATATTCAATGCACGAATGCGACCCCCGCGAATTATTGCTCGACGCGCGTGTCGCATCGTATGTATAGTCGCGACTAAAAATAGAGAGACGACGTACGCGATCTCACACGAGTATATAACAGCTCAACGAGCTTTGCGGAGTAGCTGTAGAATTGTAGCTCTTCCAGAAATCGTCGCATAATAATAATACTGATTTTGTCGAAGCATTCACTTTCCATCGAGCCGTTACAAAATAACAGCGCGTAGAGAATGACGAGTGTGTATAACAGAAAATTGTCGGTGTCTGGGTCAACGTCGCTCCGCGGGAAAATCGATGCGCCGTCGCGCTGCAGGTGCCCTCGTCGCCGCGTTGTACGTCACCTGCCCCACCGGAAGCTGCGCTGCGGATGAATGGGGAACAGTGGGTGGATGGATTGGGGCGAAAGGATCGCGTTTTTTTTTTCAGGGGGACACGACGACGTCTGCGCAAGCTCTCTGGGGGAGCTGACGGTGAGGCGTGACGCACTCGAGCGAGCTTTAATTTCAATGGAGATGATTTTTCTACGGTATTCTCTAGGGCTATCGATTCCTATGAATTTTACGCGCGAATCCGCGAACGCAAGAGGCCGAGCGGCTAATTTGCGTGCGAAATCGTCGTTCGAGCTTTGTCAGCGTATAAGAAAGTTTGAAGGGTATATGTGGAAACTCGACCGAATTTCGAATCGTCAGCTGATTTGCAAAGAGCGTACATAACGAAGATCAACGCACCGGATCATTAAGACGTATAAGATGTGCCGGTTCTATATATACACGCATTCTCGAGAACGGAGTCGCGCGACCGTTTCTATTTTCGAGCTTCTCTCGCGCGGGGAGAGTCGAGAGCCGAGTGGTGGTACGCTTAGTGGCGTCTAGAGCCTAAAAGCCGCGGATGACTCTTGGAGAGCCGTTAGTCGGCCTCATTCGGAGAAACGAGGAGATTTTTTATTTATAAACGCGCAAACGCGATGGGGGAAATGGTATTTCGATTGAAAAAAGCGCGACCGCGAGATTTTCGCGCGACGTAATCGATATATATCCTGCCTCGAGCTTTCTCGTGCTGCACTTTCGTTTCGAAAGTAATATTTTATATAAATATTGACGCGTTATATAGCTCGCGGTTGTTCAACTCTCTTACGTGCGTCGTTAAGCTGAGAGAAATGAAAATTTTATACAATTCTAGGAGGAGACAAAACAATCACTCGTTACACTCCTGTGTATTTTCGACCACGACCTACGCGACGCCTCATCTCTGATTCTCCTGCACTGATGTTTAAACTATGCATACATGCGCTCCAATAATAATACGTTATCCGTGAATCAAAGGCTATCATAGGGTGATCGGATAATTGGCTAGATCGAGACGTACCGATGAACGATAACAAGCGACTGATTGAGTAGCTCAGCCGAAAATCGCTAGATGACGAAAATAGCAGAAATATCAATTTTTCAAGTTCGTGAACCTCGCGTAATTCATGCATTATGAAAATTGCGTCGTAACTACCGAAACCCATGACGGAGCGGTATATGTATATATATATATATATATAACCGCACGTGTTTCGTGTGTGCGGGTGGAGAAAAATAAATCGAAGTGTGCCCCTCTATAGCCGTGCATTATTCAAACCCGTACAACGACTGGAAAATCGTGTTCGACGCGTCCGAAAATACACAGATATCCGACACGTGCGCGAACGTGAATTACAGCTATAAATAATCTCTTGTAACGAGTACGTTTCACGAGTTCTAATACTCCCCCCGAAGCAGAGCGTCGCGCACACGCGAGGCACTACTATATGAGTCACGTGTGTGTGTGACTCGTCGGCTTTGACGCTACTTCGCTGTAATTAGTGGCCATAACGAGATCTCTATCTCGCCCTCCCGAGACAGCAATCAATGCGCTTGCTTTTCATTACCGCGTAATTACCGTCTCTCTCTCTCTCTTGTCGCGCGATTTGCCTTCGGGTGAGAGAAAGCGGCGACGCGACGAGATGAAAGTGCCTCTTTACGCAGTGGATTTCGCGCTTTTATTTCGTCCTATCGGGATGAAAATGCTTCTATTCGTCCGTGTCGTAGTAATCGCTCCGATGAAAATTAAAACGCTGTGCGTTAGCCTCGTTCGAGGGAGAAATTAATCTTAGAGTCGCGCGAGTAGGTGAAAGTTAATTTCGTTGGAACAATCCTGCGTATACACTTTTTTTCTCTCTTTCTCGCTTGTGAAAGTCGCCCCACGCAGCAGCGTTTACTTACTCGGATTAAAAGAGACGAATAACGTAATAACGCGGACGAATTTACTCGGTGTGTCTGTGTGTGTGTGTGTGTGTGTGTGCGTAGCCCTGACACACAATGTACGAAGGCGTGGTGCGCTTCAGTTTCTAAAACGTGTGTACGGAAAGCCGCAGTATAAGAATTATCGCAGAAGCGCGCAATTCAGCGATCCCTCCGCGTACGTATGTGTGTGTCCTCGTTACGCCGATAGCTCGTTGAGCTTCAATTCGAGCCAGGGTCGCGATCCGCTCGAGCTTTTTGGGAGATTTTTTTTGTACACACGTAATCCGGTGCTACTTACGAGTGGTATATACGTGCAGGGCTATCGATCGAGAAATCGTGGTCACAGTGTTATATGCTAAAAATAAGCTCTATAGGAATCGTCGTTGAGTAGAGGAGAGGCTATAGACGTCGCGAACGAATCTCCGCGTACCCCGTGACCTCCAACCGTTTCCAAAAGCCTCATCAGCCAACTGAAAGCTCCTTTTTATCCACAGCTAGAAAAACCGTGTCGACGCTATGCCCGGAGCAGCGAGAGAAACCGAAAGCGTCCGCTCGTCCTTTCATCCGAAAGAGAGAGATTGTCTCCATAATAAATTCAGAGCTTTCGGTCGAACATATACCATTTTGGCACATTGAAGAATTTTCACTTTGATTATTTCAGCCGTCGGCCCGTCGGTTTATAAATATAGAGTATAGAGACCGGAATATAAAGGATCCTGCACGTGTCGACGAGAGAGAAAGATTGTTTGCTCGAGCGTTTTGTTACTCGCCCGAGATTTCATCCCCCCCTATACGCTGCATCCGTAAGCAAAAGCTTCCTCTCGTAAACACGACTAATGCCTTTTTCGAGCCCGCGACTATATTTAGAATATACTTGTACACGAGGGTAGATGTTTCGCGCAGAGACGACTTCAAAGCAGAGCTTTCGAATTTCACCACACCTTATTAATTAAGCTCTCGTTGTATCGCACGGCAAAGAAACTTTTTTCCCGCAGATCCCGAGTACAAATTGTCGGAGAATTCAATAACAAAGCCCGCGAGAGAAAGGGAGCGACGTCCCTCATGGCATAACCCGCGCGCGCATCTATGTACCACATGTATATAGGAGACACACTCTCTCCTACGTCACCCACGTCATCGCGGTCCTCCACCTCTGGGCGGCGGCGCCGCTGCTGCCGCCTGGCTTCGATCGCTCGCAACTCGGCTTTCTATCTCTCTCTCGCTCTCGGTACACCAGCGCGAGCATCAACTCGGCAGTCGACCGCCGGAGTTGGAGGAGCGCGGCTCGCTCGCTCGCTCGCTCTTCTATAGCTATATAGCCTTCTCTCTCGCTCTGTATCTCTCCCACGCCAGAGCAGCAGCCGATCGTTACTCGCGTCCGCCGCCATCCTATCTCGAGGAAGCTGCTGCCGGAGATATTCCAAGTACTGTACAAGCGTCTCTTCGCGAGCAGCGAGAAAGGAAGAGACTCAGCGTGCGCGAGTGTGGACTCTCCGGGTGAGGTCATTGCTCCGGCGTCGTCTATAGGAGCTGCTGCTGCTACCGCTGCGACGTTGTTACACAGCGCAGTATACACACGCAACGGGGGCAAGAGGGACGACAGTGCGGCCGCCGCGATCGCTGCACGCTCCGATGAAGTTCCGGGCGATCAGCTGACTAGCCGAGTTCCTAGCCGGCCGCCCTCGTCGCGGTCAGTGTCTCGAAGACGAGGAGGAGGAAGCGGCTGTCATCGGGAGACGACGTCCTCCGAGGCTCAGGGGCAGCATCGCCACCATCATGACCTACGGCACGTCATTTCACAACGGCGACAAGTCCCGGCTCGCCGCCGAGGACGGATATCCTAGGTAGGCTTCGTTCGCATTCTCGCGGCGTAAGTAAACACGCGTGTGAGGATTTTTCCGCGATTTCGTGAAAAATTTATGCTTCAGAGAGACAGACGTGACCCGAAAACTCGCGGAGAGGAAACACTCGCCGCGAGTGTATCTCATTAGAGCTTCGCGAAGGGCAGGATAATGAGACTCGAGCGGATCGTGTATTTTTTCCGCGTGTCTCTTTCGTTCTGGATTTACGATTGAAGTGCTCGAATTGACCGACTGCTATTTATTTCGAGTAAAACAAACTCTTACTCCGTTATGCACAGCAATTATTCTAGAGAGAGAGAGAGAGAGAGAAGCTTTTCGAGATAAAGAGCGCGCCTTATACATACAGCGAGCCGGATAGTCGACTCTCTAGTAAATTAAGAGCGAAGTCTCATTATAAAGAAATTACCTATTCCCGTCTCTCAATGGGGCCATTCGTTATAAACACCAGAGTGAGAGCATCGGGATGAAAATCCAGCGGAAGTCATCAGAGAGATCGTCGCTTTGTGTCTGCGTCTACACCACACTGTATACTACTTTCTCGAGGACAATGCGCGAAATTATATTCAAAGAAAAGCCGACGTTTTTTTAGCGAGAAATCAGTGAGCGGTGATGATTCAGTGAGAAAAAAGAACCGAACAAATCTTCAGTGCGAAGAATTGCGACGTTTTTTTTTTTTTTTTTTTTTTTATCTCTATAAGCGTAAACGAGAAAGTTCACGCCAGCTGGAAATCCGTGTTTGTTTTCACTGAAAACTCGAACTTCTCGTTTAACAAAAATCGTCCCTATATCCAGCCGTTTAGGAGTGAAAACGCGGATCCACTCGATTTTCACTCCCGTGTACGATGAAAAATACATAGGTGCAGCAGCGAACGATGGGCGCCGGCAAGGTCGTCTTCCCCGCACGGCAAATTACTACGACCTTATTATCCCTTTGCGGTCGAGAACCGCTCGGCTAGTGCACACCAGCGCGTTGCATCTCTGATGCTGATGCCGAGGGGAGTCTGGATTGCCCTACATGCAGCATCAGCTCTCACTCGACAATTCCCCGTCGTTTACGGGCAATTGCCGGCGTTCGTTCGACAGGAGAGCTTCTCTCTTCTCTTCTTTTTTTTTTTTTTTCGCGCGTCGCACGCGTCTTATATATACCTATGGCACTCGTCGGTGTAATTAACGGGTCCGCAGTAATTGACGAAATTTCGGGACTCGGAAGAATTCACGCAAACTAGAGAGAGTCTCGTAAGACGACACTCGCGCTAACGCGGCCTTGAACTTGCGAGGAAATCTTCTTATATAACATATCGACTCTCTCGGCTTTGAAAAATAAACGAGCACTGCGGTCTGCAGCGTTTTTGGAAACTCGATCTTCTCTCGAGCGACGATGTACAGCTCGCGAGAGCTTCGCGTGTAAATCGAACTCGATCGATTCGAACGCGAAGACACAAGTATATACCGAAACGCAAAAAAAAAAAAACGAGACCCGGTGCGGGGACAATGGAATATTTTTCATCGCGCGACACATTACGCAGAGAGAGAGAGAGAGAGAGGCGACTTATCCGAGGCATCCGCTCGAATTACTCGCGCAGCGCTCTACTGCTAATTCGCTCTCTGCGGCTATTTTGCTATAGGTGTACGTGTGCGGTGGAATTTCAGCTGTATCTACGGTCGTCGACGAGAATTTCGGTTGATAATGGAATAATCCGCCGCTTTTCGAAAAATAAAAACGAAATATGTACGGAATTAAAACGCAAATGCGCCTCGGACGTCGTATTCTTTCCGAGGCGCACACATCGCTCGAAAAAAATGTATATTCGACGAGGGACTGCGCTCGCGCGTGTGTATGCGCAGCAGTGCGCGCTTCCTTTTTTTTTCTCTCGCTCTTTCTCTCTCGATGTATACCGGCTTCTCGCGTGCGTCTGCAGCCGTAGTACGAAAGTACACGAGTTTCGCGAAATCGTCGAGAGAAAGATACGCTCGCGCGTCGCGTGTGTCATTATATTTTCTTCGGAAATCGCATACAAAGGCGCCGTAGAAAACGAGCACGGCTATATACATATCGCGTCGGATTAATTACCGACCGGAGGTGCTGTACTGCTGCACGTGCAAGGAAACGTCATGCCGTTTCCCGCTGCGAAGAAAACGACGCGTGATTTTTCCCGAAAGAGAATGTTTATTTCGTCCCACTGAAGAGGATGTCCAATACACTTTACCGATGTAACAATAACAAAGTTCAAAGTTCCTCTCTCCGAAATATATGCGCCTATACAACACACACGCGCGCGAGTCTACTCTCCCGATTATTCGCGGTCGTTGACTCACCATATGTATCCCCCGAGAGACACGTCGGTTCGAGAGAGCTTAACTACCGAAAAGAGGATCAGGCGTGCGTGTGAGACTTTTTGCGAGTGAGCTGCCGAAAGAAGTTACGCATTATGGAGCTCTAACGGTAGACGCGATTGGCTCTAGGTTTGTTGTGTTCTCCGGCCTTTTTTTGCGCTCTCCTAATGACTCAGCTTGTACAGTTTCGTTTTCGAAGCGTTTCATGCCTGTGTGTTTCGATTCTCTCGTTCAAAGTCATTGTTATTGCACAGCCTACATAAATGTATAATATATACACGCGGCGGTTTTTTTTGTCCAAACGTTATACCGGTTACGGGACTGAATTTCAAAGCGCTTGTCAAGTGAAAGTTGTAGAATGACAATCGAGTCGCTGGCTATACGAGCGTATCGCCGAGTGTCCATCGATAAAAAGAGTTTAACGGCCCCGAATTATATACTATCTGGACTTTACGACTCTGTCGTATGCTGTACACGCGGTGACAAGCCGATCGATCTTTATCGCGATAGAGACGTGTGTTTACTCGAGATTTAATAACACAATTTTTGCGATTCCCGGCCGCAAAACTCCCCTCGCCGGCGTATTACGAAACATTCAATTTTCCCGACTTTAACGTCGTTTCCCGATGAAAAACAGCCTCTACATATATACACATGCTAAATTTTACTGCTATGTTATTGCATAAGTAGATAACTTCCCGGTCGGTCAGACTCGCATAGAGAGACTCAATTTTCCAACGTCTTATACGTCGTCTCTATCTCTCCCGACAACAAACGTAACGTCGAATCTATATACATTCAAGGTAGTTCGCCGACTCGTTAAAAAAATCAGTGCCTGCTAATCCGGCTGCTGTGTTCCATTATTTTCGTAATTAAGCGTCGTTCCGCTATTGCGTGCACCGCGGAAAAAAAAATTGCGACGACTTTAACTAGTGTATTGCGAGGAGTCTGGCTGTACATCGCAGTCAAGGCTGTGCGAAGAGGAGAAAGGCGCGGTTATCCCGTTAAAAGAGAAGAGAAGAGCGTTGAACCGCGGATATGCACGTCGATTGATCGCAATTTTTTTCGGACCTGAATCCGTTTCTACTTGCGGTATTTAGCGAAGCTACAAAGCCAGAGGGAAGTGTGTATGTGTGTGTGTGTATGTGTGTGCGATAATTAGCCTCGGCTTTTTGTTTTTCGAGAAGACGGCTCTTCCCAGCTGGCTTTCATATGTTAATCGCACTCGCTGCCTAACTGTATACAATTTAGCGCAATTATACGCTAAGCACGTTTTTATTCCCGGCTCGAGAGCCGAGTCTTCTTCTGCCCGACAAAACTGGCTCTTTAAGTGTGTAACAGGTTCTCTCTTTATTACTCGCGCGAATAACAGGTGAATTCGTAGAGTGCCGTAGCTAATATGTGAAAAATTATAATTATTAAGCTCTGCGAGAAACACTGCGCATAGCGCTTCTAATGATCGTCATCTTGAAACTCGGCTGCAGTGTGTATATCAGCGAGAGCTGCTCCCGATTACGGAACAGCTGACGGCTTTGTATTCATCGCTCTGAGCTCTCGCGCCTGGCTTTATCGCCTCGATATATAGCAACACAGCTTATTTACGCGACGATAACGCACACGAGCCGAGTTTAAAGGTCGTTTCCTCTCGAGCTCTCTCCGATGCAAAGAGGTCGTTTATCTCTCGGATGGAATAAAAAGTCTTACCCTCGTGTAAAAACGTTTCCCTGATGCAATAAGCTCACAAGAGAGCATCGAGCGTCCATATGTTTGATTGGATTTTGCGCAGAACACAATGCAATGTGTCGTGACTCACAAATCGATTTTATTGTCACAATCTCGAAGTAATCGTCCGCGTGTACACACACAATCACATTTTCCCGAGTCTTTGTCTGCGACTAATTTACACATCCGCTGCACAGACGTTCCGCAAAAAAAGAGAATATCGGACAAAAAGCGCCGACGACGAAAATATCATCAGAGACAGAGACAGTGTGTCAACGTTTTTTAAGTAAACAACTTTTTTTTCCACTCATTCGTTATCGGGAAAGTCGACACGGCGCCTCGACGAGATCTTCCACTTATCAGACTTTTATCATTACGACGTGTGAGGGTACACGCGCTGATTTACGAGTTGATCGCGCATAAATTTCCAAAATCGAGCCGTCTGGCGCCGCTGCAACTCACACGAGTGCAATATCGTTGCGTAAGTCTCCGCTGCAAAATCCATCGCCTCTAGATAGTGCGAGCCATCGTCATTCCGGAGTGGGATTTGAATACTGAGCTTTTAATTCCAAAAAAGACCGTGTCTTTCGCACGCGGTAAACATAATAATTATTATCGTACAACGAAGCGTTCGGTTATTTATCGCGTTGCTTGTAATTAAATTTAGGCACCGAAATCGCGTGTGTCGACACCGAGCGCATGACGAATTAATTAGCGCCGCGATCCACTTTGGCTTTAATCGCATCGGATAGCTGTACAGCCGCAGCCAATTAGTCGGCTTTTTCGCGCGCGCGGCGCAAGAGCAATTAACTTTGGGACACAAAACAGCTCGCGGGCGGCAATTTGCATCGGGAATTTTCCGACGAGAAAAAAAAAAAAACAATTAATTCACAACATGTCTCTCTCTTGTAATTGCAGGCCTTGCAACGCATCGCCGGAGGAGGGAATCAGCAACGGCGGCAGTGGACTCGGCGCAAAATTAAAATGTCCGGCATCGATATCCCGCCTGAGAGTCGAGAAGATCGAGGGTGGCCTGATGGTAGCTGGGGTCGTAGTGGCCGCCAACTGTCAGATTGCCCTGCCGGCCTTCGGCTTCCTCTTCGTCCTCGTCGGTGCCGTTCTTACCGGTATGTGTATACCCTCGAATATCGCGTGTAATATAACAATACCACAGCGACGGGTATATATCCTGCAGTGGATTGAGTTATCGCTACAGGATTCGTCTTTTCGGTTGGCGAACGCCGATTTATCGCTTATTTTACGAAAGAGAGAAAAACAATATCATGCCGCACAATAACAGTGGGAAGGAAAACAGCGCGCGAAGGTCGTGTGTTTTTATGCACGATAAAGTTGTAATTTTAAATCCAGACCAATAAGATTACGCAGAGTCGCCGCGTTATTTTTATCGATTCCGTGTAATAACGGATTCTCCATAAACGGCGCCTCTTTACAGTCTAATAATTCGAATCGAGATAGCCTATCCACTTGATGCAACCGTTGCATAAGTACAGCCGCGTGTGTATATATATACATTATGTGCGCATGTCCGTCGCAACGTGACCGCGAGTTCAAACGGCTTGTAACGCCGCATCGGACGCGTAACGAGACTTCCGATAGATATACGTATAGAGTCGAGAACAATGGCTGCGCGCGAAGAAGAAGCCTCGTAAGCGTGTGCAAACGACCCCAGTCGACGATGTTATGTCGGCCGCCCGTTCGAAACCTTAGCTATCGAGGGCGCTATAGCCGTGTGGTGTTAACGACGCTGTCACCGGTACGATGACTTATTTCTTTTACTTGTACATCTCGATTTACAACATTTACTCGCTGATTGTATTTCTGCTTCAATTTTATATACCCTCCGCTTTCGAGTCGAAAAGGAGGAAGAATCGGCTCTCGCGGAAACTATACGGCGCAATTACGACTCTCCGAAACAAAAAAGCTCTCGAGAATCCCTCTCGTAACTGCACGAATAAGACGTCGAATTCACGTCGGCGGATAATTTATTAATAAACTGCACAGACTTTTCCTTTCCTTTTCTCTCTCTCTCTCTCTGTGTACACATCGGTCGGCGAAAAATAAAACTGGGTCAAGAGTGTCCCCCGTAGCTTTTCGCTCTTTTTCTCATCGGTACAACACGCGAAACTTAGCTATATAGACTATCGCCTTGGTTAGAAAACTCGATGCGTGTAATAATATCCGAATAACCGATGAATTTTCCAATGTTTCAGCCGCGTCGTACCGAGGCCCAGGAGAGGACGAGGACAAGGACTCGTACGCAGCTCGCATCGCCTTCACGGGCAACTCTCGTATCCTCGGGCCCATCTGCATCGTCGTGGGCGTCCTCATGCTGACCCTCGGCGCACTGCTCTGCTCGCTGACGAGACGCGCCAGGAGGCGAGAGCGACGCGTCGGTTTCCACTGTCCTCTCCACGGGGACTTTTATCCCCTCAGTCCGGCACAAGGCGCCAAGCTCATAGGTGAGTCTCGCGCCGAGAGCACAACGAGCCGGACTGTTCGACTCTGTAACTAATAAGCCGTTTACGCAGCCGAGTTTTCCCGTTATACACTCGCGCCTTACGTAAGTAGATAACTTCCGATCTCGTCGTCTACATCCATACCGCGGAGTCATTAAAATTCTCGATCCGAATCATGTACGCACCGGTAACTCGCTCCGCTCTACGCTGCTGTACAAAGTGCTGTAACACGCGTAGGAAAGGAACGCGCACGAGCTTGGATTTCCGCGTGTGCTATACACTCGCAGCTTCCTATAACGTTTGCTCGCAGAAAAGTCGAAATTCAAAGCCCCGAGAGAGCTGCACACTAATGAGGTCAGAGCGACGAGAGCTGCAGGGAGCTCTCGTTAAATCATAACGATTTTTCGCAGAACTTTCTCGAGTGGCTGCCGCTGCAATTCGCGGGAAATTCGCGCTGTTTTTTTTTTTTTTTTTTTTTTTCTCCTCTTTCGCTCGCCGCGAGTTATCGAGTGCAATCGATGCTGTAGCGAGCGGAGCGAGTAAGTATCGTGTCACGGTTGTTTTAGCGCGACGGCTATGGCATCGACCGCGGCCCATTGAAAAACCGTTGCATTATTGAATGTACACATTGTGTAGTCCAACTATACGCTGCGCCCACACACGCCTGCGTTAACGGATACAGCCTCGATTGTGATGTCGTATACGTAGGTTTTCTCGTTCGAGCGAGAGCGCCCGAGATAACGCGTCCGTCCGTGTAACAACGCTGTGCATAAATAAACTCGATAAGTGGGAGAAATTTGTCGGTGCGCGTTTACGAAAACGCCTCGGCCTTCGATCCTCGCCTACGCAATAGCCACGAAAAAAAAACAACTAATCGGGAGTGAGAGAGAACGAGCTTCGTCGTTGATGCAACGATCGGGAGAGTATAGCTCGCGTGAAAATTTAAAATTTAGGACGAGGCTAGGTCGGAGAGTGAGCGCAAGCGGCTTTTTAACGAACGCGCGATAAACGGATTGCGATGACCGAATTCAGGCTAATGCGCGAGAATATCGAGTTATGCACACCTTACAGTGTCTGTATATATACGTGTATAACAAGTCGGTCCGGTCGTCGGCCCTCATTACCACTTTAACGATCTTATCGTCGACGCGTCGTGAATCAATTTTTGCGAAAGCCAACGCCGACGATAAAATGCAAGAGGAAAGTTCGAGCGCGTCTAGCTAAAAGTTCCGTTACTACTTGCGCGTGTACCTGTTTCCTTGACATATACTCGTCGAATAATTTATTTACAAGAATCTTTCCATTTTCACAGGTAAGAACGTGAACGGCTGGACGAAGATCCCGTGCTTCCGTAGCCGAACGACCTCGACGCAGGCAGTCAACGGCGCCAACGTCAAGTTCGGCTCGCGCATAGGCCCACCCCAGTGCCCGCACTCGGTTCTCAGCAGTACGCGCAGTTCCGTCAGCAGCTCACCCCTGAGCCCATGTCCGACACCGATGCCCTTCCTCGTCACCTCCGGCTCCATGAGGTGAGAGGTCGTCTTTTTTTTTTTGTTTTGACGATAAAATTAGGAAAATTTCATTGAACGTCGAAGCTGCTGTTTAAACGGAGTATAAAGTTGTACATCCTTCGGCGAACCGAAACGACCCTCGCCGACCTGTCAATCGTCGTTGAAAACATCGCGAGCCGTAAATAGCCTCTAATATATTTGACAATGATATGAATAATATTTGAGGCGACTATAAATGTAGAATGCGAGCAGTGGCGCTGTGTCGCTGGCCGAATGTATATGCAAACGCTATTATGATCGATCGGCTTACTCGGTTGGATTTTAATCGAGAGCTCGTTGTTTTGCTCCAGCAGACTCGAGGAAATGCAAAATAACGTAGGTAAAGCTCACTGCATTAATTCGCTCGTCGGTACACGCAGCTCGTGCGCGCAATAACTCATGAGCGAATCTACGGACAAGAAAGGATCGTCGGCTCGCACACGTACGTCACGCATCCGGCCCGCAATCGCTATGCATCGCGCGAAACTTCCTCGCTCGCTATCTTCTCTCGTTCCTCGTCGTACCTTCTTCGCTCTTCCATTACTATATACGTATTCGACCTCGCGTGCGATCGTACCTCGCCGTTATTTCCCTCGGTGTATACTCGAGAAGCCTGTACACACCGGCTCATTTGAATACATAGAGCGCGTTTTCCGGGTTCGTCGTGTGCGCAGAGGCTCGGCAGAGGCAATTTGAAGTGTACAGCGATGATTTTTAACCGAAATTCAACGGGACGAGAACTGATGGGGGTCGTTTGCTTTCAGCAGCGGAATGGTGCAAATAAGCGCCGGCGCTAATCTATCGCCCGACCAGACCTTCGGATCCATAAGATCGCTCTCGGTCACGAGGGAAGTCGCGAGCTTTCCGCTCTCGCGGACGCCTACCCCACCGCCTCAGCACAGGTGAGATCGATACTTGATTGGTATACGTATCGTATACAAGGGAAACGAAAACTTACGCTAACTCTGTCCTACAGGCCGAGTCTCCAACCGGTAAACAGCAACGACGAGCAGAATCCCTCGGCAGTGGTTTCAATCGCTTCGGACAGTCCGAAGCGCGAAGCACCGCAGCCCGTGATCCCAGCCATCGCCTGCAGCAGTCCCCGACCGGAGATTCGCGTACTGGCGCCATCCCACCGGGACGACGCGGCTCCCCGCAAGTCTGTCAGTATCGTACTGCCGGACGAGCCGGTCGGATGACGAGTAAACGCACCTCATCAGGGACACCTGCTGCTTCGCTGCGGTGACGAGAGCGTACGCGCTTGAAGTGACTCCTCGATTGTGTGCAGCGCGGTGCGGTTTAGCTCTCTGGCTTCCACCTCGAGGCGGTGGTAAATTTTATTTTCCCGAGAATACCGTCAGGTAGAGATGAACTGTAGCAACGTTGGCTTTTGTTTCCGGGGTGTCCTGCTCTACAAGATCGAGACTCAAGGTGGAATTCCAGAGAACTGAAAATGCAGGTATATCATGCGGGAACTCGATATCCATGTCAAATCAAAAGTTCGAGAGCCTAATCTGTACGGGAACTTTCTTCTTCGGTTATTCTTTGCATTGTAGTCGTGAGACATCTGCGCAGAGTTGTTAACCTTTAGGTTATTCCATTCGTACTCGTTCAGTATGACGATACCGAGGCGGCCTCTGGCGAGGGAACGAAACGCGCCAAGGGACTTTTTTTAAACCGAATTTACGCAGGGAGAGGCGCGCGCTAGTGCTCGAGAAACACGACAATCGTAGTGACGCTCAACGTATACGCCAAGTGCTGCGCGCGAAGAGTCCAGATGGATGTATGTGTGGCGCGACGCGGCGACCCGACTAAATGGGCCTTTAAACGAACTTTTATTAATTGTTAAGAATCCTAGTCTTGTATATATAAATATATGAAACAAAAAATAGGGGCGTTCTCGCACCGTGATCGGCGTGCGAGGGCGGTGTCACGCAGAGAGCGACGGGGAAGAAATTCTGTATCCTTCTTAGTTATTCCGTTGTTGTTCGCGAATTCACGTTGACTAGGCGTAGTTGCTTTGATGAAATTAGATGATCTTAGGCGAATTCCACTTACTATGGTTTGTAAAATCGTACAGAATTTCTGCCGTGTCGTGACGTTGAAACAAGAGCGAAACGAACGAGACTACACGACGAATCTCTCGTTGACTTTACGCGTCATCCCTTGTTTTTACCATGTAAGTCGGACAATACGTTGTACTAATTCTAATCTAACTATGTTTAATTACGTTCTCATAGTCGATCCCGAGTAAAAATCTCATTTTCACAGCAGCTTTCGATAATTTTTAGAAGCTTTTCGAGACACGTCGAATCGGATGTAGGGAAGAGCACATTGTGCGTACACGGAGAATCCACGTGTGTTTCTGATATTCTATACAGACGCGAATGTCGCGTCGCGCGACCTTTATGGAGGAGCGATGAGAAAAAAAATGCCGACGCGTAAGTTTACTCTCTCGAAGCTCGCCAACATCCAAATGCGGATTTTCGCGCGACTACTGGTGTGCCAAAACGCTGTTATACTCGATGTGCGGCGCGAAATCACGTTGCAGACGCGTTCGCGCGATCAATTCACTCGAGCTGGCAGAGATATGCCATTACGTATAGATTGGCCGAGATTTTGATTCTCCTTGTTTTTAAAAAATCGAGATATAAACACTATCCCTGTTTCTCGGCGTAAAATGCGAGTGATCGGTGGCGTCTGGAAAAAATTAAACGATTGCCAAATGAATACAGACTTACAATTGAACGTAAACTTACTCGATGTCGGATACTCGAAATTTAAGTAGGTAAATGAAAATTTTAGGCAAATATGTATAATTATTAGTAACTGTATAATTGGCATGTATATCAATCGTACAGTCGTAAGTTTTAAATGTAACTGTACAGAGATGGAAAACGATCAATTAGTCCATGGTTTAAGATTTATCGGTATCTTATGAAGATTCAAAAGGTTTACTTGTTTTGCTTGATTCGTAAAGACTAAGTAGAATGAACAGTTAGGAATTGACAGACCTTTTTCAAGATTTCTTTCTTAAATCTTATAGCTATAAAGTTCACTATTTTTCAAAAAATAAAATACTCGCAAAGCTTTCGTCTAATTTCGAAGCATCGATCTTTAGATCTAGAGACAGAGATATTTAAAGTAACATGTCCGATTTCATGCAACTTCAAAGAATATTAATACACAATTAATAATCTGTCAACATATATACACGATGTTTACAATATATCAAGAGAGTAACGAACAAGTCCAAGCTTATAAACTATTCATTTCACAATACGTGAGTGTGCGCCACGGCGCGAATGAGAGATAACGTCCAATTCAATAAATTAGACATACAGAACTGCCCGAGCGTAGATTTTGTTTCTTTTATATTAGAAGAATGAAGTGCGAAGATAGAGGACCCGAAGTTTTAATATAAACGTTAACGAGAAAAAGCGACAAAAAAAGTACAAGATTTTTCGCGATACAGCACATTCCTGTAGGTTCTCAGCGTCTGAGTCTCACTGCAAAACATACACCACGTAATTATTCTAGTAATTTATCGCGTAAGTTCCCGAAGGCCTCGATCTACAAAGCCGAGAGCGAAATCGCTGTGCGAGCCGTCGACTGTTGCTCCCGAGTTGGAAAAAAGGCTGCCGGTAAAGGCTTTACGAAACCATTGTACTGAGAAAGATCGCACAATTTATATATACGAATGAACCGGTCGGAGAGAGCAGATCAATGTTTCTTAGTGTATCTCTGCGAGAGCGTCCAAATTACAAAATGTCAATCTCAACTATCAAGCAACTTTTTGGCGATCGTTCAATGTAGCCTATGTGTACACACGCGGAAACAATCAATCATTTACATAAACGATGCCTTGCTTCGTTGACTGCGAATGCACGCTTTTACCGAGCAGCACCAGGGATCGAGAGAACAGTCGATTGGCCGCGTACCGATTTTCGAGTACGTTCTCGGCGTGAAACGGCCTTCGAGGGCCACCCTAAAGTTTTCTTTGCGAAAATGTGATAGTAAGATTAACAAAAAGAAAAGAAGAAGAACCTCGGTTAGCTCGGAACTCGTTTTTTTAAAACAAAAATTAAAATGAATTAATATGTGAACATGTACACACCTATCGATGACCACGCGTTTGCGCGTTCACGTAATGGCCGGCGCGTGCATTATTATATCTTCTAACGATTATGAATTTAAATATATAGCTGTGTTATCGATAGCCCACGAATATTATAAACGAGACGAAAAAAGTGTAAGCGCGCAATCCAAGCATCGAAAAAAACGACCGACCTTTTCTTTTCTTTTTTTTTTTATGCTGCTGACTTGTATGAATTTTACAGGCCTTTTGGACGACGCGTCGTCCTTCTGATAACGACCGAGTGAATAATCCGAAAAACAAAATTAAAATTGCTTCTATATCACGTACTTTTCGAAACTATAGGACGGATCGTCGGTTGTACAAGTGCTCTACAGAACGATCAACAGAACAAAAAAATGTCGAGATTTGCTACACTGAAAAATTTTTTAAAAACAATCGATCGATGTTGTGCTACTTTTTTAAAAAGTCAGTCGTACGTAATTAAATAATTAATTGTGTATACACGATAAGAATTTAAAGGATAAAGGTTACAAAACAATTTAAACAGTCTAGCTAGTAAGAATACTGTTAAAGCGAAAATAATTGCTGCTTCCGTATACGGGGAAGATTTTTCAGTGTGCATATAACTTCGTAGGAGATACCTTGCAAACGTTCACACATTATTATTATTATGATTATTATCATTATTATCATCATTATTATTACATGATAATCTTGTAATTTATTATTTTTACAACAGCGAAAAAGATAAATAAAAATAGTTTGTGATATTAGTAATAAATATATAATATTAGTTTGAGATTTTGTCCATCAGTGATAAGATAAATGAAATGAAAACATCTGTTTTTGTATATCTACGTTACAATTATATTCAGAGGAAAATGTTTTAAAAATTATATATCAAGGCGATGCATGATAATGCATTTTATAATATTACGATGTTATGGATATTCTAATGTAGCGTATTATTATTCGCAGAATATACATACATCTATGTATATCTAAATAGTGAAGGCTTTTATCTCTATATAGTTTGCTAACCGAATACACGACGAGCTAATCATTTTTAAAACATTTTTTTCCACCGCCGTTCATTTAATGGACTCTTATATACATTTAAGCGCATATATCGCCTCTATTCAAAGCTTTGACTATTTTCTTTTACTTATTGCGTTTAATAAAGCAATATCTTTTTACTTTGTTGGTGCATACATATATTATACTCATATATACATACCGTTTATCATTTATTCCTTTACTCCTTATGCGCTTTTGAAAAGCCGACGTATCGCTCGGCTCTTACGATGAATTTTTTACCTACGTATAATGAATATATCTATATCAAAGCTCATCATCTCTCATTATTAGCCATAAAACATGCAAGATTATTAATAAATAATTAAATGAAAGAAAACCCGCTTCGATTATAACGTATGTATATTCGAACCTAACACTATATACGAAATTTCCAATTGCGATAAACATTGAGCATTATACAAAGCTAACGTATTCAATCATAAGCTAATAAGATAAAAGAAAAAATACACACGTGGTAAATGGACAAAAGATGTAGAATTCCGTTGATTTAAATCTTCGTTCTCTGGTATATTGTGTATTAACGTGAAAAACAATCGTTGCGCTTGTATTCAGAAATCGAACTCAAACTGGAAAAAGTATATGTATCATTTTGCTTATTGCCGAAAGATATTAAGTTGAAAGAAAAATCTGAGAAAAATTTGGTTTATCAAAACAAAAAAAAAAAAAAAAAGACTCGACGTTGTGCGACGACAAAACAGTATTCGTTACACCTAAAAGGATCTAACGCTATTGACAATTCGTACTATATTTATACCAACCTGTATATTTTGTCCATAGAATAATAAAACTTTAATAAAACTGACTCATCTGTGTGTTCTCTCATTTATTACACATACTTTGCGTGTTACGCACATATACAAATACGTATTACATACTAAAAATCATAAAAAAATTGTCGAAAACATGGACGTTCGATACCCTGATGTATAATAGTAGTCGCTCGACGTTTCTTCCAGAATCGAAAAAGTTCGTCGAGCCCATCAAAACAAAATGCGCAATAATCTCTCGCAGCTCGGCAAAAGATATTTCGTATTAAAAATATATCGCGCGAAGCACAGCCTACAAGTGTTTCTCGATGTAGCGGGCGACTATCTGCTGGGGCCTCAGTTCCCATTGGGTCAGCACGCTTTTCGGCGTACAAACCTGTAAAGGCGATGAGCCGATTATATACTTTCTTTCCCAGATAAGCGCCTAATGACACTTTCCAATGACAAACGGTATATCTAATCGTAATGAGAGAAGAAGCCGATAAGCGAATAATCTCTTACCTGATCACCCTCGAAGCGATTGAGGAAAGCGACGCAGACAATCCCAGCCCGAATGTCAGCCATGTGCGTCAGCGCCGAGAAGCACGTGGCTTCCATCTCGATGTTCCGCACCCCAGCGGCGTGCAATCGCTTCAGATAGTCCATCTTGTCAGCCTCGGTGTGGCTGCAGAAAGCTCCGTCGATACGGCCTTGACCCTCGTAAAAGTCCGAAGCGCACATGGTCTTGCCACGTACCAGCTCGAAACCGTCGTCGGCTCTGTGCAACGACTGGAGCTCCTTGGCGAGCTCTAGGTCCAGCTTTGCTGGACGCTGGACCTTCTTGCCGCAAATCGCCTGTGAACGCGTGTAACGTAGATGTCGCAGTTTATTACGAGTGTTTTTGTTGATTTAGCTCATGCGAAGAATGCAGAATGATCTCATGCTGCTGCACGTGCGATAGCGCGCTTGCAGTCGGCGAACTCGTGACAGCGTCGCGTGCGCGTATATCAGCTCTATCATATTCTCCGCGCTCGCTGCTCTAAATTTAAAATCGTTACACTGCATTGGCTCACATGCTCGGCAGTGGTATACTCGCGAAGCCGATAGCGATTTTTTACGAGCTTCCATACCCGAGAACGAAAAATGGAGAACGGCTTATCGCGAATGAATTTTATTATTCGAGTTTATGCGCGTATCGAGTCGAGCCCAGAAAATGTAACCTTCGCAGTATTGCCTACGATACCTGTTCGTGGTAGGGATTGATCATTTCGTCGACGGCGCCCTCGGATATGACGACGCTACCGGGTTCGATACCGATACCACCGCTGGTACCTATCCTGAAGAACACCGGGTCCTTCACCTTGGCGTAGTGCATCAGCTTGATGATCTCGTGCAGCAGGATCTGCAGCGAGGGTACTCCTATTCCGTGCTGCGAAACAAGATTCGATTGAAATACCTTACCGGTCGCAAACGATGATATCGGTAGGGATCGTTATACTCACGCTGATGGAGAGTACCGGTCCGACTTTGTACATGGAGTATCGGTGCGAGTGTTCCTTCATGTCTTGGAGTTTGGTTCCAGGAGGTAGTTTGTGTCCCAACTGCGAGTGGATGTACTGGGCAAAGTGTTCCATGCGCGTTGGCGCCCCACCCATGCAGACGAACTGTGAACAAAATCGAACGCTTGTAAACATAGCAGAAAAAAAAAAAAAAAATCGCATAAAAGAATTCGATTATCTGCACGGTTTATCGCCGCAGTCGTATCTCTCAAGCGCATTGACTTATCTCGCGCTCTTTGACTAACGGAAAAAAGGCGTGAGCGATTTCGCAAATCGAACGAATGTTGCTGGAAAAATTTGCGATGCAGATCATTTGCGTCGTTATTCCGAGTGTCGTGTGCGTTGGGAGAAAAAATTCTGTGTGAACATCGAATATATTGATATCACACCTTGACGTCGCCGAACATCTTGACGAGATCGTGGGACTCGGTACCCAGAGCCAGATGGTAGAGGATGTCATGGTCCAGCTGCTTGATGTTTGGATTCCTCAGGTGCACTGTTCCTTGGTCGTTGCTGTGAACAATTTCGGTGTACTGTATTTCTTTGATTACGCGTGTAAGAGGAGACGACGGATCCCGGCGTAACGGTCAGCGCTTCGAGATAACGGTTTCAGATTCGAATTTGGAATTTCAATGAGATGCTGTACGCTATTTTTAACTCGGAATATGGCTGTTAGCGTTTATTGTTGCATTTTAATAATAAATAGCACTTGAATCATTGAAAACGTTGCATCGCAAACTAGAGCGTTACATTTGAATTTCAAACGAGCACTTATTTACAGATAAACGCACGTCCAGCAGCTGAGCCATTGACACTTTCACGTATACCACTCGTAAATGCTAGCAATGACAATGGCCCATTCAAATTCAATTTCGAACACTTCGACTATTCCATCGAACCTTTTAACGATGAGATAACGATGATTCAACACTTTCCTGCTGATACCAAAACGGAAGAACAAATATCAACGTACATACCATTGAGCGTCGTCCTCGTTGCCGCCGTTGGGCTGTCCCCCTTTTTGCGCCGACATTTTACCACCAGCCAAATTGACACCTCCGCTCGGTTATTAAACCTCTCTAAATTGGACTCGCGTTCCGAGCAACGGCAGCAGCGACGCGTTAGCTCGACGACGTTCAGTGCACAAGTGCGTCTCAACAGTCTCTTCGCTATACAGCTAATATTCCTGCCCCACCACTGCTGCTTCGAATCGTGTGCTCTCTCTCTCTCTCTCTATGTATATAGGTATATGCTTCGTATATTCAAACTCTGGCTGACACCTCGAGCTGCTGCTGCTGTCAATGGATCGTTGTAACAGTGAGTCATGACGCGAGTTATAGTTCGAGTGGAAAGTTCGTAAGCTGTGAATTTTGGATGTATGCAGTGTTTAATAAAATCAAAGAATATTAACGATTAGGTATTCGAGGATAGAAGGTCGAGTAAGACAAACACAGACACGTCTCAATAATTAGCCTCTCTTTTTATTGCCCCTTTTATAACGTCACGCACCGATCAACAGCAGCCGTGCACAGCCGGACCCTCCGCAAATACATCTTCGATCTCGAACGTAATAGTGACCAGCACACCGCGTGATTTTCGGAAAATCGAGGGACCACCGCCGCCGCCGCAGTTTTCATCGCGAGCGTCTCGCATAAAACGCGACAAGAAAAACGATACCCAATCTCTCTGGAACAATCGACCGCAAAAATACTCTTTTTTTTTTTATTATTATTTATTTATTTATTTATTTTTTGTCACGGCTAGTAGTAACGCACGTGTATAATGTCGTATATATTATATACATGTAAAAGCTCCAGTTACGGCGGGGCTTTTTTCTGTATACGTTCGTTCTAAATATATACGCAATACAGATTTTATTTATCGTCATGTTCTCTTTTCATCTTCTTGCCTTATACACTCATCTGCTATAACGAACTTGCGGATTACAGTAAGCACTTGAATGCATAATGTATGTAATAACTCTGTTTTTTTTTTTTTTGTATTTTAAAACGGTATAATGCCTATCGGAATCGATAGAGGAACACTTAATTTCACGATACAATATAGAATATGCAATACAATACGAATACAATGCAATACAACAGACGATACTATAATTTCTTTTTTTTTTTCTTTTTTTTTTTTTTCATTTTGCTGTTCAACTCGACGTAGCCGCGTCTCCGCGTTAATACGCTCTACCAAGTAAAAGTAGCGCACTAAGGGAATCGGCGAAAAATTTGGAAAACCAACGAGGCGCACTTGCCGCTGATCTTCGAGTTTAGCGCGTTGAATTGTTTTCTTCTTCTTCTTATCGGTTAGACTTTTATAGATTCGGATTAAAAATACAAATTTATCATTGCTACAACACGCTACGTTAGTTAGAGATACGAATTTAGTGCGATTTGAAAAGGGCGACAAGTGCGCATCTCGCGGCATCTCCTAATGGTTATCCTTGTATATAGCGTTCAGTTGGCGCAGCTCTCGTAACACTTAATAACAGCGAAAATTCGCATCACAGACACATGTCGTTGTAACCACGTTAGCAAAAACGATATAGCGAGCTACGCTGCTGGTCCTTTTCTTTTGTATTGTTATAAGCGTCGGCGGTGCGCGATTCGCTTGTGCGGAATTTTAGTTTCTCGGATTACGCGTGACATACAGTTGTTGTATTATTTTTAGACTAAATTTTTCGTTATCTTGAAATAAGCATTTAACCATCTCTCAGTGTATTATCGTATCACGTGTTTATTTCAATGTAACGATATAGCTATATCCATCTTAGATTTTCAATTATCTGCATAATCGTCAGACACAGAAAGGACACACGGTTATTTTTCATTTTACGAGTAATTGGTTCTTATACAACAACTTATTCATGCTACGATCAATCGTTTTTTCTCCTCCTTACTTCTTTTTTTTTTTTTGCAATTTTTTCCGTTTTCCGTAAATTTTACACAAGTTCTCGAGAACTTTGTAATCGTCAATTATTTAATTAATCGCTCAACAAGTTCATAATTCTTTCTCGAGCGACGGAGAAAGAGATATATAGGCGCTCATCAACAAGATTTCTTTTTGTTCTCCTCGCTAAAACTCATCGTATTTATTCTCAATAATAAATGGTATAAGTGATAGTTAACCTGCAACATTAATATAGTAATCTAGCTTCGAAACTTGGCGTTTTGGTTTTTCATATCAACTCCCGCGCGCAATCACCTATGAAATAACTATTGCTGTAACTTGAATTCGTATCTTTATCGCATTTTTTTTTCTCTCGGTATCATCTTGTGTAAAAAAATACGTCAACAGCTGCAATTACGTACAACGAAATAATCATTCAATTCAATGTGCGTTGAATACAAGTGTATAACACAGAAGAGTGTTAAAGATCAGTGGTGTTACATAGAGATATATTGAATATAATAAAGTTTTCAGAACTGCAATTTTTAGAATTTTAAAGTGCCTCAAGATATGTGTACTCGAAATCATATACAGTATTTTTACAATAGAGTCTTTGTCCTTTGAAATCACAACCAATGTAAAATGAAATCACTTGCAAGACTCGCATGTTCTCGGATTAATCGGTGACTATAAACAACGTGTTTTGTACTGTAATTAGTGAGAAAGTTGTGGGGCTTACCGTATACTACTTGCGCGTGTTTTTATCATTTTTATTCGAATTAAATTTTCGAAACGTCGGAAACCCTTAGATATACCGGTGTATATATGTAACGTTTTCGAACGATTGATTCGTTTATAATAATAATACGCGAAAGCAATAACCCAGTCGAATTCGTGAAATTCGAAGGTCCAGGAAGCTTTGGACATGTCGAAGAGGATTTGAAAAAGATCAGTCCAGAATGAAGTTTCAGAATTATACAGACGGTAAAGTTATATTGGCTTCGTGAATCGATAAACTGTCATTGAAATATCTTACCCATACATAAACCGCATCTCGATCGCGTCAGGGATGCATCGGTGTACCTATACCCGATCGCTCGTGTCTCTTAAACTAATAGTTCTACACTTGACATCTACGTTACTGAACACATAAACGTACAGACAGTCGAGCAGTATCGACGCGTGTAATTACACCGATGCTCAGCGGACGACGAAGAAAACGGTGGGCCAACTAATCTAAAATGCCTCTACCAGACTTTTCGTTGTGTCCTGCAAACGCCCGCGTTTCGTGTCTTTCCCTTCTTCGAATCAAATTTGAACTAGCTCATTTCACTCGCGAAGAGTGGGGACGACCTTCCGGTGTTTGTATTTTTAATTCGATAATAATTAAACGAGAAATTGAAAAAATCATCTTGGATTCGTCTGAGATCGATATCACGGTATATAACCATAGTGTAAAGCTGAAGAGCAAGGACTAACTCAAAGTTTCGTAAAAGCACAGTCGAGAAAGGTCAGAAGTAAAACTACATTGTGAACACGTTCTCTCTGTCGGGCCTTCACGAAGGCGAATTATAGTAATTCTATAAAATTTCCGAAAGAGACGTCGCATCAGTTCGCAACGGAACAACGAGCTTGAGAAAAGGGTGCACGTAGAAAATCCTTAGCGATACGACGATTCGTCGGGGTAAAAGTGTACCTATATCGCACGTCGATATGTATCTGCCGAAATATTGGTCTTGTGTGGGTGTAATTTCAATACAGTGTAATAAGAGGTTATAATAGTAACGTACCTGTTGCGACGCGCAAAAAATTGCTGCTCTTTTTTCAGAATAAATTCACCTCTCTATCTCTCACTCGTCGTGCAACTCTGCTATCTATATATATAGCGGCCTATACGAGTGGGCACACGCGCAGTTTTCTCTCGACTCAACAATGCTTCGTCTACCTATGTAATAATATACATCGAGAGAAAGAGCAGACACACACACACGCACACTCTCTCTCTCTCTCTCTCTCTCTCGTGTCCTGCGCAGTGGCTCTCTGTACACCTTGTTTCAGGAGCGCACGCGCGAAGCCATCTTGAACCCTATTCTCGTGGCCTTTATTTTCTCTCTCTCTCTCTATATATATATATAATACACAATAGAGCTCATCCCCTCGTCGATATTTTTTCTCTATTTTTGTTTTCCCTCCTTCTAAATGCAATTTCGAGACAGGACGTCGAGGACGGCTTTACTCGTAGTTCTCGGACTCCTGCTGGACGAGCTTGAACCGACGGGGACTCTTGACGCACATCGAGCCGTGGCTCTCGGTCGAGTAGAGTCGTCCCTTGCGTTGCAGGTAGCGTTTTATGTATCGCGAGACCAGCTGCTGCGGCCTCATCTGCCACTCGTTCAGCACCTCCTTCGGCGCGCAGACCTGTTCGAGATCCGACATAATAATTTTCTTCGTTTTTTTTCGAAAAATCCAAGGATTACGTAACCCACCTGATCGCCCTTGAATCGATCGAGCAGAGCGACGCAGACGATGCCAGCTTTGATGCCAGCGTGATGCGTCAAGGCCGCGAAGGCGGTACACTCCATCTCGATGTTGACGACCCCGGCCTCCTGGAGCTTGCTCAGGTACTCGTTCTTCTCGGTTTCGCTGAACTCGCAGAAGGCGCCGTCGAGTCTTCCCTGACCCTCGTAGAAGTCGGACGTGCACATGGTCTTGCCGGAAACGGTGTCGTAAGGGTCTTCCGCGTGGGCCAGGGCCTTCAGCTCGCGGACCACTTGACGGTCGAGTATCGCTGGCCGGCAGACTTTTTTACCCAGGATGTGCTGTGGAGACATTTGAAAAGCTGTAGCATATCAGCAATAACATATAGGATTCGAGAAATAAATGTTTCAATAAGCCAACGGTAAGGTTGCTTCTCAGCCGCAATCGTACATCAGCCCAACCCCTTTCAATTGTCGCGCACAGCTATTCAGTCGCCGCAAGGCTGCAGTATTGTCAGCCCCGTTTCTCTCTCTCTCTCTCTCTCTCTCTGTCTCCGCTTTTATCGGCTCGCGAGCTTTACACTCGGCGACAACTGCCGCTTCGCTCTGCGCGTTTAAATATTGATAAAGGCCCTTTGTTTGCCCTTCGCTACGCGTTCGATAATCACATTTATGTAAGTATAATGCGTACCTGCTCGTAATAGGGATTGAGCATCTCGTCGACAGCCTCCTCGGAAATGACGACGGTACCGCCCTCGATGCCGACGCCGCCGCAGGTGCCGATCCTGAAGAACACCGGATCCTTCACCTTGGCGTGGTACATCAGCTTGATGATCTCGTGCAGGAGAATTCCCACCGAGGGTATTCCCATTCCGTGCTGCGGGTCGAAGAAAGAAATTCCAATGTTATTTACGAGAGGAATATATATATATATATATATATAAGGTATTCTCGGAATTTACATCTTTATGGAAACTATATACGGAGGAAACTTTCTTCGCTATTACGATGCGCATCGCATACTTTTACGGCCTCCGTAAAGCGCATATCTTGGCGAAACAATTCCAGCAGTTGGAAATTTCACGCTCTGCCGATTCTTCGACGGGGAGAATAATACTCACGCTGACGCAGAGGACGGGTCCGACCTTGTACATGGAGTACCGGTAGGAATACTGGCTGATGTCGAGGAGGGTCGTACCCGCTGGTAGCTTGTGTCCGATCTCGGCCATTATGAAGTTGGCGAACTGCTCCATGCGCTTCGGTGTGCCGCCCATGCAGACGAACTGAAAAATATCGAGGATAAGAAAAATTACGCTACGGTTGGATCCGGATTGTTCTACTCTCGACTCGCGTTAAACGAGAGGAAGCGCAACGCGGCATTTTGAAAATTCCACGAAAAAAACAATCAAACCATAAATATATACAACGCGGTTCGATCTTTAAATGCATCGCAGCGCGTGCGGCGAAAGGTCAAGCGGCCGCAATTGTATCTTCCAGTCGGATCCATCTCTTATGTCATCCCGAAGCTTATCTCTCGCGTACTCTGACGCACGAACTCTGGCGCGTTTGTTCGTTATCTCGTGGGCGAAAGCATCGTTGTTTGTGTTTTCAATCCATCTATGCGAACCTTAATGTCACCGAACATCTCGACGAGATCGTGGGAACCGCTGCCGAGGGCCAGGTGGTACAGGATGTCCTGGTCCATGAGCTCGATGTTTGGATTCCTGAGACGCACTGAGCCATCTCTGTATCTGCAATGGCAAAGAAGACGTATTTTTTCCTTAGGTTCTCTCTACACAGCAAATAGATCATTAATCAAAACCTTTTCACGACTTTTTAACCGTTTTATCCATCAAAACAATATGTCACATAGCGAGAGAACAATCTTTTGAGAAACGTTGAGAAATCACGTTATACAGCGATTATACAGCGAGGGCGCGAGACGTTGCATCAAGGTCGACCGCATACGCGCGAGAGAAACCAGTTTATGCAGTGATCTCTCGCAGGTGGATTTGTCTCGAGCGGAACACATCGGGGTCGAGAGAAAAGAGGCTATTTCATAAGCGTGAAACCTGGATATATGGGAAATCAATAGTATACGCACTCGGGGGGATAATAACGCGGCTGTTTGGTCAGCGCAGTGGAGGAAGTGTGCGATAAGATCTTTTTAGAAAAAAAAAAAAAAAAAAGAAGCGAAACCGCTGCAACGCGCTCACCTTGACGGATCAAGGCCCCCTACGAATTTCCGAAATGAGTCACGTCTGTCTCCTATATAGGTAGTATAGAGATGAACCCGAAGCGGAGAGTATGACTTGGCACATCGCGTATGCACGTCCGAAAGAAAGTTTTCGTCTCTGTACGATTTAACGCCCCTCGGAGTTGCTCTGCCCCTTTTTCAAACTATACAAGACGCCGTCGTTGTGACATTTCGGTTGGGTAAGCATAGTCGAGCATTACCCAACGGACATTTTTTTTTTTTTTTTTTTCCCCGGAATACGCGGCTGGAAGGGGACGGCTTGGCCTAGTTTGTTTTCGCGAAAACTCGTCCCCGAAGCGTTAATGCAACTTTTGCTGCGCCAAGTTTACGGGAACTGGAGTTGTATTTAGTTTATTTTACTATAAAACCGCGCGAACTATGTTCGTATAGTTTCTATCGCTCTTATCGTCAGGACGTTTCACAAGCCGTAAAAAAGAACCGAACAAACCAGATCGGAAACTACCTCACGGCGCACTCGATCTCCATAGCGTCGTCGGTCTGGTCCTCTTCATTCTTCAGGCCAACCTCACCGTTCTTTTGCTTATTGTGCGTTACCTGCGCCGCGGGAAGCTTCAGCTCGCACACATGGTTCTCCTCGTACTCGGCCTGACGCTCGAGCGAACACGTGCACGTCGGCATCTCGCCAGGGAATGTCTCTTCTATGTATCAAGCCAAATGCGAAGGTGCTTATGAAATGTACACACCGGCTGCTCGACTACTATTGCGACCCGCGCGAACCAGGTACTCGCTTTATACCCTCGGCTCTCTCAGCACGACGCCGTTCCACCAGTCGAACGAGAAGAGAGAGAGAGAGAGAGAGAGAGGGCCTTGGTTGTAATTGGCGAGAGAGATCTTGATGCTATTGTGCCGCGTTCCCTCTCTCTATCTTTCTCTGCAGGGCTTAGCTGGTGGACGGTTACGACGCTCGACTGTGTGCGCGTGTGTGTGTATATAGGGGAGAAGCATCAGCTGACTCGAGGTGTTTTGGAAATTTTCTTGTTTGCGTTTTCGCCTCTTTCGGATCTCTCGACGTAATGGAGAAACGCGGCGCAAGAGATTAGACCGCTTGTACACGCAACTAATTAAATTGAAAAACAAAGCGACGAATCGATATCCTTCGCAAGAGCGCAAACTAACGAGCGCAGTCGACTGTCGACCGAAATACACGCGAATAGCCATAAAGAGGCTGCACAACACAAGGCCTGTGACACGTTGGAGCAGCCGTTAGGACGAGGGATGGTACAACAATGGCGAGGAAATTGAGCTTCGTTAGACTGACTTTAAAGTAAGGAGACGCTTGTTTTTCATCCCCTATATTCCAGAGTGTTGAATCAGCGGCTCGGTGGAACGCCCGGATAATAGGACGATTGAGAGGATTGTTTTTTCCCCGATAATCCGGAATGATTAAAGGGTCTCTCTTCCTCTCCGTTATACTACAGCTCGCTATTTTTTGCTCGATTTAACGCGCTCTCCTCGAGAGATTCTCCGGAGGCTCGCTATAACCGAGCCGATAGCCTCTTGAATTTCAATGTTCCGAGAAAAGCCCTATACCCCAACGAGTTTTTTTTTTTTTCGAAAACAAAAAACAAAAAAACTCCAGCGTTCAGAGAGAATAAACGAAATCGACCGATTAGCCGGTGATAGGCGTGCGATGCGTCATTAATAAACGAATGAATGGCGGATTGCGCAACCCGTCGTGAGCCAGAGTCTCGTGGGCCGTCGGGAAACGTCGAGATAAATAAATCGCTCGCGTGACGCGTATATCACGCTTTTATTCGATTCGTTCGTTCGATCAAAGAACGACGTTATTGTCGACGCTGTGATTTCCCGGGGTTTCGAAACGGCAGTCGATTTTTAGAAGGTCAGCTTCTAACGATGTAACTTCTGTTTACCAGCAAGTGTAACAGAGAGGCTGTGTGTATAATTGGTCCGGTTTTGCAAGCGGTTATTTACATCTGCTTACACTCGCTCGTTTAATTAGTCGAGCAAATTGCCCCGTTGTGCGCAGATGAAAGGGCGCATTTGCATAAATCCAATCAAGAGGTCACTCCTCGGGGGTATGTACTTTTCGATGATATCGACGTCACGGTATAACGGAGATTATTCAGCGATAAAAACGGGGGTAAATTGGCCATTTTTTTCTCGTTAGATTATCCTTCGTTTGGAAAATCGACGGCTTTCCGATCCGTCCAATTTGCGCGTGAGCCGCGAGTGTGTGTGTGTGTACGGAGGAATTATTGATTTCCTCGGGGAGCGCCGATGATATCGACTTTACGTCCTTGGCTCGCTTCGTTGTGTGAAATTTTCGCGGGAAATTCAAGTGGAAGAAGCTCGAGTTCTTTCGCTTCCTGAATAATTCAATTCTTTTGCCATAGCAGTGGCTACAGCAACTACTAAATCATCCCGAGTCGACTAGACTGCAAGTGTATTATTGACACGAACGATGATCCCCTGGATCGAGTATACAACGAATGGCAAAACGTCAGCCGGTAATCTCCGAACCGCAGAGCCAACCGCCTAGTTAGTATGTACACTCGGCTGAATCGCGTAACAACCGACCGCAGAGTGTATATATACACCGCACCTGTCGTGCTGCTATCGCGACTTCTGACTCATCTTTGTGTGTCCGCTGATTGAAATTTCCGGTATAACGACGTTTCATTTCGGAGTTATCGAATATAAAGCGCTTTTGTCGTAATCCAATCGGCAGGTGCTCGATAAGCCATATGGAATATAGCCTGTTGCTCGAGAGAATATATACACACACACACGCAATAAAAGCTTTTTTGCCTTGTCAGCGCCGATGTGTATGCGGAGTATCGTCGGACACTGCGGTGCGGATTTGAATAAACTCGCGTCCCCTGTGTACATTTCCGCAGTTGCGGCGATCGTCCGGATTTAGCTCCTTTTTGTTTCGACGGAAAACAATGCGGTAAAATTGTGTGCATATGTACGCACGCGGAGTCGATAATAATAGTTCGTGCATCACTGACAGATGATTCTGGAAGTTATTATCTCGAGACGCGACTACCGGAAATAGCTATCGGCGCAATAACTCCCACGCGCGCGCAATTTTCAAAACTGCGAACTCAGCCGTGGTGATTAAAATTTCATCGATCGCGACAATCTCCCGCGTATTAATTCGAGGGGGTGGGGGGGGGGATCGAGTCGGCTTGATAAGGGAGTAATGAAATCAGAGGCGCCGAGCTATACTCCGTCGGCTTTAAATTGACCGGCTGATTGAGCGGAAGTAGCGAGAGTAACCCACGGGAAATTTCTCGGGAATTATAGAATGCTCGAGAAAGTCGCGAGAGAGATTGCGTATACTTTCGATCGAGCGACGTTAACCGAACCGGTAAAACAATGACAACCGAGCGACGAGTAGTCCGATGAAAAAATAAAGAGTATTAGCGGATCGCGTGACCGTTTAAAAAGCGCGCGCTTATCGTTTAGCACGATCGATAACCGCGCGTATACGTTATGCTCGCGTCCATTGTGCATCGGGATGTACAAAATGCTTTTCGCGAGAGAGCCTTGTTTTTGCGCGCGACTACGGCCGTGATTTTTAATCCCGCGAGGATTTGACGTCTCTGATGCGGCTTTTTGTCGGGCTTCTTTGATACATAGAGAGAGAGAGAGAGAGAGAGAGAGAGAGAGAGAGAGACTGGGGAGGGGGAAGCCTGATGCTTTTGATGGATTTTTGTTTTCGTCCGCGTGGAACCAACTGTGAGTCGCAACTCTCGACGCGGACGTCATTCGTATTGTATATACGTATACTCTTAACTTAAGTATAATTGCATAAATACGACGAAAAATCACGAGTCAAAAAACACATCCGCCCGTAGGAAGGAGCGTATCGCGATTATAAGCCGCAGCGTGCGCGCGTGTCTATGCACACACACACACACACACACACACACACACACACGCACACATCTCGAGAAAGGGAGATCGATAAAGCTTCCGGAGTTCGTTCGTCCGACTCTATCTCTCTCTACGAAAAACTTATGCGTGCGCGTTATACACAATGTCGAGTCGATAACGCCTTGGCCCTCGAAAACTCGTGCGAATTCTCCGGATAGGCGCGACTCCACTGCGCAAACGTGGCTTTGCTGTTATTTTTCGAGCGTAATTAGCGTGAGAATTTAAACGAATCTTCTCGGAATCGAGCAGGTGTCACAAGCCAAGCGACGAAAACGTGCATATAACAGCTAATAATCCGTTTGCTTGGCAACCGCGAAATTTTGTCGCGACTCGCTACACACACACACACACACACACACACACATAGAGCATTCAAATCCTGCGCCATTTGCATAAGTAATATTCTCTCGCTTTTCTTTATTCTCCTCGTGAGAAAGAGAAACGACAACAAAATCTAATCGCCCGATATTTCGATTTCGGCAAGGTTACACCGATCGTTGCTCTCTCTCTCTTTTTCGTGTCAATGTCGTCGCCGATAACCCCACTCGAACAGGGAGGCAAAAAACGCTACCCTCCTGCCCTACATCGGAGCGAAAGCCTTAAATAAGAAAGCTCGTATACTCACTCGTCGATCTCCTCGTCCTCCAGGTGCAGACTCATCCTGATGCTGTCTCTCACGAGTATATTCTCTCTTTCTCACTGGAAAAAAATTCGGCCGAACGAATGTATATCCGTGCAACACTGACTGATCGAGCACTACTGCGGCTCCTCGTCGCTACGCTCTTCCAGGTGCTCGCTTTCTCTCTCTCTCTCTCTCTCCCTCTCTTGTACGTGTCTATACACTCCCTTATCGCTCTCGCGCTTGCGTGATGGGCTCGATCGTAGACGTATGCGTGCCTGTATAATAGACGATCGCAAAATGGAAGGGAGAGAGCTTACACACACACGCAGGCTTATATGAAAGTATATAGGGGTCGGTGCGCTTGCACCCAAGACGAGGTCTTCTATGCGGGCTTAGGAATTTTTCGGCACATGCGCGCCCGAGAGAGAGAGAGAGAGAGAGAGAGAGCTTTCCACTCCCTTATTTTGATCGCTCGTGATCTATAGGCTGCAGCTGGCTTCGTTGTGAATTATCCTTTGATTTTGTTTATTCCGAAGTAGTAAGAGGCCTTTCACTGCTACTTTCTGCGAATTTCCACAAGCAAGCTCGAGAGGAGCTTTTCGACGAGGCTTCCGACGCATAAAACTTACCGTCGTTTCGACGCTGATGGACTTTCCGCTAGATTATCCAAAAAGGTCGAGATACGCACTCGAAATCCCGCTGCACACTGACAGATGATTCATTCGACTTTATGGCTGACTTTATGGAAGCTACTGCAATCCCGGCCTTTAAAATGATTCGGGATAACGTTGTTACACTGCGTATCCTATAAAAGCTCGACTTTGCATGGCATACACGGCTAGTCGGAGATTTCACGGTTCATCGTTTTACGTTCGGTGTAAAGTTAAGTCGTGCAACACGGTGTTGGCCAAGTTATCAAGTGAAATTTCGTGCTGAGAAATAATTAGAGAATTATGATTAAAAGCCTCGGCTTTTCAAAAATTCTGATGGGAAGGGCACGTGCAACGCACGAAAAAAGTATCGGAACGACCACTCGTTTTTTTTTTTTTTTTTTTTTTTTTTATATTTTCTCATTAATGTATATTATTTATTATAAATAAGTTAGAAACATTGATTTCATTGTGGGCTTTGTAGGTGTTTACATTTTTTACACACAGAAAGAATACCCAACGCATTACGCATTTTTTTTTCTTCATCTCAGAAAACTGTATACTTTTTTTCATAATGACGAGAAATGATTTTATAAATGAATCGTTTAGCCACGAGTTTGCGCGCCATTCGCTCATTTTCTCTCGCAATGCGCTTCATCTCGTCGTCATCTCGACAGCTCGTTTTTTCATCGTCATGCGTTCATCGATTGTTTCTCGTCAAATTTTTTTTGTGTGTACGTGTGTGTGTGTGTGTGTGTATGTATTTGTTTATTTTTTGTAAAACGTAGCGCGCGAGGGGCGTGTACACGTGTATACAGTTCTCTCTCTCTCTCTCACTTTTGTATGTTTGTGTATCATCTCACTTTTAAGCACATTCTCGCACGCACACGCCGTCGGCTTTTCAAATTCGCACATGATCGCCCTTTCGTAGAGATTTGTGTTTTTTTTTTTTTTTTTTTTTGGATACTTTCCGACGATCCCCGTCGTTTCCTCTGCCATCGGCCACAAGTGCCCCTCAATTTTTCGGACTCTGAGAATCGCGCGCTCGTCGAAATCAGCCGGGCCCCTCGATCGAAAATCAGATTCGAAGAGAAGGGATAGAGAATTTTCAAAGTAACAAAAGTACAAACAAAGGCGCAGGGGGAGCCGGCAAAATTCGACGGACGCTCACACTACTTTCTTTCTAGCCATATATGGTCGATCGCTTTGGCGCTAAAAAGTTTTCACAGTCGCACATCGGAATTAGGTATATATAATCGCAATAGCACAATAAAACCCGGCCACATTCGCTCTAGCGCTCTCGTCGGATTCACGCAAATGTATATGTACGCGCTCTCTTTTTCTCTCTCGCAATTTTCATCGTTTTGTTCGTTCGACGCGCTAGCGTTTGCTTTACTTCGCTCCGCCGTGTCGTTTTTTTTTTTTTTTTTTTTTTTTTTTAATTCACCACGCTTTTGCACTCCCCTATATTCGCGTACACTCATTACTAATTATTTTCCACAATTTAATTTTTCTCTCATCATGTGTCCTAATCTTTAAAACATCGATCATCAGTCTCGAGCACTTTCACTCGTCCGCACTGAAAATCAAGCAGTATTATAATTATTATTCAATATTATTTGTTGTTATCTCTTAATATTATACTTAATTCAATGTATTTATATTATATTTTGTATTCTTCCATATAAACTCATTTTTTCTTCGCCGCTGTCGTAAACGTCATCGTAATCAGTTATCATTACCAGCATTATCATAGAGTGTGAGCCAAGGGTAGGTTTGTGTTTTTTTTTTCTCGTTTATATTTATTCTCGCGTGTCTACGTCGCTATATGTTTATCTTTTTCCTCTCGACTTCGCGCGCGCGCTCATGTTGTGTGTGTGTGTGTGTGTGTGTGTGTGTGTGTGTATTCGCCTTAGACAATCTTTATACTTTTCACCGTTTTTGTATTCACCCTTGCTGGTCTCAACATGTGTGTATGTGTGAATTTGATAGTGTGGGTGCAGCATGCCGCAGTTGTCGATCACCCCTTATATTTATATACTTTTTTCTCTATTATACTCTCTCTCGTACACCTCTTATGTTTGCTTGTTTGTTTTATCTGCTTTTGATTAAGATCGCGAGCGCGAGAAGGGACAAGAACACCGGCGCACTCGCGCGTTTTTTTTTTTTTTTATTTCTCTTCTTGTATATAATATGTGTATGAATACATAGGAAGGGCTGAGAGCGGGACGTCTGTTTTTGCCGGATGCGCCGAGTCTCGTCGCTCCGAAATCGGCGACGCTGATGCGCACTTTCATTCTCGCTTATATATAATATTGTTGGAGCGAAATTTTGATTTTACAAATGAAATACATACGTCAAAGTATACATACGACACACCTTTCGAATAGACGAACCGAGAAAATTAAAATTATTATTTACACGCTATATATGGCAATCGATTACGCAGTATACAATTTACAATACACAATTTGTTCCCCATTCGCACGAAGCTCAACGAGCGAACGATCGGAAATCTGCAGAGCGATTGGACGAAAGTGCTATGTAAAATCTTATACACATGCGATTATAGCTGTGTGTATTCAAATCCTTGGGCCGTGAGATGCTCTAATCTCTCTACAGATTTCCAAGGGTTTCTCGCTCTTGAAATAAAACATAAAATATATAGTCACAAATCAAGGTGAGAACGGCATGACAGAATAAAGACTCGTCGCCGAGTTCAAAGTACCGAGAGTCGTTCAGCAGCACTGGCATTTTCGTTCATTATTCAATTTCTCATACCGAGGGAGGAAAAATCGAAGGAAGAAGGTAAAATTGGTATTCTTATTTTCTCGGTTTGTAATAGTATTTTGTTTCTTTCTTTCTTTTACTCACTCTCACTTTCGCACTTTTAATCGTTCCTAACATCGTCGCATTTTCATCGAGGAAGGGGGACGATAATGCGCTGGCCAGCGATGAGCGAGCGCAGGCAGTGAGCGGTTCATCATACGTACGCAACGTAAACCGTATTTTTCTTTTTTTTTTGTAATATATATATATATTTTTTTTTTCATCCACTTTTTTTCTTTCTCTTAAATCTTTATTTTACTCTTATTTTACTCTTTTTTTTTATTTTGTTAATTAGTTACTCTGCTCCTTCGGCCTCGTTTGTCCGCGAGTCTCGTCGTGCGCGATGTTCCTCGGTAAATCGCTTATATATATATATATATATATATCGAGTAGATGGAGGGAAATGGGGCGAGGGTACAAGGTGTCTGGTCGGAAAGGGAAGAAGTACGAACGGGGTGTATCGTTTAATGTGGATTTTTTTTTCTTGCTTAATCGTTAGTTATGTTTATATGTTTTTCGTTTTTCATCGACGCGCCGCCGTACCGTCGCGAGGCGAGGCCTACTACCGCTAAATAGTATCTGTCGTCGGTTCGATGATGGGGAAAGGTTTACATTCGCGACGAACACCAACACACAACACACCCATCGATTGTTATACAAAAGTCGAAAAAGTAAATGCTTCGTCATCGTGGACAGAGAGAGAGAGAGAGAGAGAGAGAGAGAGAGAGAGAGAGAGAGAGACGATGAATCGTGGAAATCGATTTTTTTATATCTTCTTATCTCTCGTCTGCTCGTTTCCGTTTCTGGAATATGTAAGTAGTTTAAAGAGAGAGAGAGAGAGAGAGAGAGAGAGAGATAGAGAGGGAGATACAAAGGGGTCGATGGTGAAAGAAGTTGCGGTATATAGTGGTGACGAGAACGTGATAAGGAGTTTTGTTTTTCTTTCATTCGGGAGCCGAGGAGAAATTCAGAAAATCGTCTTAAGAGTTGGTCCATTGTTATTGTTTGGTACCGACGACAGAATGATAACGTTTCGGGGCAAACAACTCTGCGGCTTTGGACACAGAGAGAGACTCGCATGACTCTCGAAAATTTTCCACATATTCACTTGACAAAGTTTCATTTATCGTGATAAAGTCGCCAATAATTAAAGAAGATTTAGATCTAAGCTTTTTATGTAATTTTTTTTATTCAAACTAATACAGTTTTTGTTATTTCATATATTAAAATGACACAAGTTCAAATGCCTGTTAAATAATTGATAAGCGCAGATATTACTCTTAGAAATTGTGAAAAATTTCTATATTTTTTTAAGCCTATCCCTGTGTCATTGTAGGATGTAAGCGTATGCAAGAAGTAAGATGAAAATTATGTGGGTGTTTACCGACACGACAATAACATATGACACATTATACTTTTGATTTCTTAACTAAAAGAACTTTACAATTTCAAATAACATCTGGCCTCCACGTCAAGATAATCAGCCACTTTATGAAGTATCAAACATTCATTGCACTTAATTTGTCTCTTAAGTAATTAATTAAAAAATGACTTAAACATAACAATCGATCAAATAGTCGTTATCGTCCCAGAGACCAGATGTATCTCGAATAAACATCTAATCAATCCAAGTCGCAAAGTCGATAAAACAGTTTCCTGATAGCCTTCGACCCGTCGCACATAGATCTACGAAACGCCATCATTCTCATCGGCAACTAGTCCAGTCATTCCCTTTTCGTCGACGATATTTTTTAAGAGCAATTCTAAATTCCTGCCTCGGGTTGAAGACTAGATCTTTGCTCTCGGAGGACGATCGAGATCGCAGCCCTCGCACTACTACATCGAGAGCACATACCGCCATATTAAGTCCGCGAAATCAAAAGTGACGATCATCGGCCATCGACGCTTTCGATCTCGCCGGGTTACCGCAATTTATTTTTATTTTTCGTCACTCTGTTAAGATATTTTTATTTCCAACCGGTTGCTGTATTCTCTTTCCTTTATTTACTGTTTGCATCGTTACGCAATCGTTATTATTACATTTACCTTCCCTAGCCGAATGATTTCATCAAAAGTATAGAAAAACTTCCCGAATAGTTTACATGATTTCGACGATTTTATTTCGTTACTTAATGAGATATTACATTAGCACAATTTTCGAATAATCAATCATATTTTGTTGCAATAACTAAGTATTATGGAATAGTAAATCAGTTATGCTCTTACATCTAACCAATCACATCGTTTAAATGCCTTAACTGGAAATGTAAATTAATATTTTGTGCTTTTATTGTGCGGCAAACAATCACGAAATTGCGCTCAATGAAATCCCCAAGTTTCTAGTTTGAATAAGGAGAAGCGGAAGTAGGGAAGGGAAAGGCGGATTCAAGGATGAATGACATAAAATTGAATGGACCTCTTTGCCCTCTCGCGTTACTTCTTCTTTACTTGCTTGCCGACGTTCCTCGATGCTCGCTATGCTAGATATTTTTTTTATATATTATATATAACAATATTTATACGATGAATCGTGAATTTGAGTCACATGCAGAAAGAACTCTTAGTCATTTCTGGCACAGTTAAAAAAAAACACAAAAAAACACTTTGGCTCTTCGCGTCTAACAAAGGACTGCAATAAAAACACCACACTAGTAAATGGCACTAGAATTGCTCTCACTCGTGTCTCCAACTAATTCGCGATTAAAAAGCTTTTCGTACCGATTTTTTTTTTTATTATTTTCATTTTTTTCTTCGTATCATCTATCGCTCGCACTCACACACGCATACTTTCTATCTCACTCTTTCTTTCGTCGTATTTTCAAAGAGAAAAAGATAGAAAAACCAAAATTCACCACATTTTTTTAATTTACCGCTGTTGATCTCAACTCTATCCTCGTGTCGATGATCATCCGTTTATATCTATACCACCCTCGCTTTTCCGCGTCGAGACAATTGTTTTTCCTTAACTTTACTCTATTTAATTATTAATGCTTTCCTCTTCGTCCCCAACTCTCTCTCTCTCTCTCTCTCTCTCTCTCTCTCTCTCTCTCTCTCTC
>QLSS01000018.1:1576442-1593942 GCA_024372645.1 Trichomalopsis sarcophagae
CTCTCTCTCTCTCTCTCTCTCTCTCTCTCTCTCTCTCTCTCTCTCTCTCTCTCTCTCTCTCTCTTTCTCTCAAGCTAAGACTGACACTGGACAGACGTGGCACAGCGTGGCTAAATACGCTGTGCTTCGTGAGTTTGTTTTTGTATTCATTTATTTAATAATTCAAGTTTTTTTCTATATACTTTAATTAATTTTCTTTTCTTACTCAGTGTCTATCGATTTATTAATTTTATATATATATATATATATATATATATATATATAAATCAAGTGACATCGCAGTCAGCCGAGCTCGATCGATTAAGCTAAGCTATATAAAAAGGTAACAAATTCAACGCATGGAGTATGAAAGTAAATCGGTTCGCCGGTTCGTCGGAGGGGGGTACATGAGAGACTTGGCTTCTTATGTCTTATTTTATATCATTTTCATCTTATTTGGAAGGGCTTTTTGACGGGAGTAATCGATGACAGAGGTTATTTGTTTATCTCTCTTTTTTCGACTTGATTTTTCACAATTTGTTTATTAGTATTATTATGTTCGCTCTTCGTACAGAGTGCGTAGGACGTCAGCGACTTAGATCCTTGATGAATCAATCTATTACTCTACATCTCTAGAACTCTGAACTTGTCAGGAATTACCGGAACCTTGCGCCTCATTTTCATCTCGCCACTCTCTTTTTCCCTCTTTCTCTCGTGTTCTCCCTTTGTCGATCATTTTGTTCCACTTGTAAACTACCTAAGAATGTCCTCGACGAGAAGCGCCGTACGACGATGCGATGCTTCGAGAGGCTGCCAGAACGCGGCTGCGCGATGTTAGCTATACTCGACGCGTTTCGTTCATCATATTGTTTAATTTCTCATTTTTGCCGCGGCCCTCGCAACGTGCTGCTTGCTTCTCCTTTACTTTTATCGCTGCTACTATATACTCTCCACTGTGACGCGACGTACGAAACCGTATTCCTCTTGAAATCGTTAATAAAAACGCGCTTGCTTTTATCTCCTGCATACACACTCGCAGTCGCACGCACGCACACACGCATACACAGTAGACTCGCAGTAATAGTTGCAGTCTCTTTGCTCTTTTCGTCCTCGTCGATGCTGTCGCCGTCTCTGACAGTGTACGTATATGCGTACTCTAGTGGCGCAACGTCAAATGGTTGTCGAGAATGTTAACGATGATGCTCTCCGTGGGACGCATCATCGTCGTCGTGATGGTGCAGTCGTCAACGTCGTCTGCGTGGTGGAAGAGAATGTGTGAGAAAGAGAAAGAGAGAGAGAGAGAGAGAGAGAGAGCGAGAGAGAGAGAGAGAGAGAAAAGAAAGAGAGAGCGCGACGAGGCTTCCGTCAGCGCCGTTCGATCGCCGCAGCGAAGCTCAGCTTGTCGTCGTAGTCGTTATCGTAACTGCTGCTGTTGCTGCTGCTGCACGCTGGACGCGCACACAACTCGCTGGCTGCGGCTCTGGCTCTCTTCTTTACTTATGCTTCTGCTGCTTCTTGTTGCTGTGAGCCGTTGTCCTGGAGGTGAGAGCACGCGCGCCCCTTACACCAAATTGTATTCCTTCAGATTGGACTGCAGGATCGTGTCCTTCACTGCCGCGAACACAAACCGGATATTTTCCGTATCTGGGGAAAGAAAAATTAGTTTAGTTCATCATATCTTTCAAAGGGTTTGCCATGATATGCAGAAGCTCCAGTTTTGCGAGTTTTCATTTAAGTAGTAATGTGTGTTAGTAAAAATGAGCATCTGGATATCGTTGTACATGCATCTGCAGCAAAGTTCTGACCAACCACGACAGCTGTAGTCTAATAGCTTTCGACTTGGCTTTAATTTTTTGTAACGGTCACAAATTTGCAGCGAAACCAAGATTAGAAAAACTTACCCTTTATTAATAAAAAAGACAAAAATCAAAATAGCAGTCCTTTCATGCTCGTGCAAAAAAGCAAACGACAAAAAGAAGTAGTTTCAAAAAAAGGGGGTTGACTGATTTCAGTCATCCATCTGTTCGTTAAAATAGACAGACTTCATCCCAATAAAAAAGAAAGGTAAAGGTCAAAGACACATTGACAGAGTTAAAGAAATGAACAACACAGGTGTAAATAGTCATTATCGAAGTTGTATTATATCATTCATTAGCATAACAGTATAAGGGCTGGGGCGAGTTAACATAGTGTCATAAGAGATAATAAATAATGCGTTTGATTACAATATGGATAACGGAACCAAAGGGAGGCGAAACGAAAAAAAAAAGCGTTCGCGTCGCGTGAAAACGTTTGTGCACGTGCTTTTTTTTTCCAACACACCACCGTAGAAAAAGGCTTTATATGGCAGCTCTCGTCTATCCTCTATTCTTTGGTTTTCACGGGCACGATTTTTTTTTTCATCGTATCGAAACTTCGGTGTGTCACGCGCACCTCGTTCTCTGTCTTTTTCTTTCAAGCATGCGAAACGCGCAAAAATATCATGTAGCCTCGCGAAGAGAAAAGAGAAAGATAGAGAAAGAGGGCATGTACTGGTGCACTGCATCCCCTGCTGAAGAAGAAGGAGAAGAAGCGTGTCTCTGTTGCATCGTTCAAGCCAAATTAAATTCCTTCAAGGCGTTCTGCATGATCGTGTCCTTAACGGCGCAGAACACAAGCTTGATGTTTTCCGTGTCTGTAAGCGTTCAGGTGTTCCCATGCGTGGCATGCAGAGAGTTTAGTTCGAAAGAATGGAAAGAAAAAAAAAGTCACACGTTAGGAAAAGAGAAAAAAATAAATTCAGCGCCGACGAAGAGAGGATCCCTGTTAAAATCGAGAGCACACACGGGCTTTTTTTTTTACAAAAGACCAGAGGGATCCTCCCTTTATCGAGTCGACTCCTCTCTTGTGCTTATCCATATCCACAGAGAGGAATAATTGTAACATCTAATCGACGCGATCTACTCTCAACGATGTTCAACTGCAAGGCTCTTCCAACAGCGACAGCAGCAGTACAGCGTGAACGTCGTCGCGCGACGTTCAAAGAGATACGAGCGCGCGAGGCCAATAAAGGGGACACACGTGCGATACAAAGCAAAGCAAAGTGAAGCAGAGCAGAGCTGCTGAGCACGGCACAGTATAGAGAGGGAGTGAGTGAGTGAGTGAGTGAGTGAGAGGCAAGCAAAAACGCGATAGCCGGTCTGGCTTATCGGGGCACCTACCTGTGGCGCACGTAAAGTGGGAATAGATAATCTTTTCGCTATCTGGATTGAGGTCGACGAACATCCTCAGGATAAATTCTCGAGCCGCTGTCGCGTCTCTTTGGGGTCCTAGAGGAGATACAACAACAAACGAGGCAAGCTTACAGCGTGGGTTCTTACAGCGTATTACATGTGCTTATACATATGTTTCTATATAATTCGTCTATCATAATTATTCGTGTGATGTATATACTTCTAGCGAATGTGCGAAATGTTTTTTTTTTGTTAGCTGGACATGAAAACTGTGCGAATACGATGATGTAAACATACGGAAGTTGGACGAGTGTGTTGGGACTTCTCTCGGACCAGAGTTAGTTCAGGAATCTTCGACTGAAGGGTGTGACGCACCGACACATTTCCTACCTTACCGACACTTTCTCGATAGCTTATTTTGTTAAGGATATTTTTAAAATCGCAATTTCAGATACAGACATCCAGTATCGGCAAGGCAGCCCGAGTGTCGGTTCGTTTCAGCCCCCTCTGCAAACATAGACTACCATTGTATCCTCGGTCGAATATGCTAAACTTCTCAAAAATGCACCCATTGATCACAAACTCAATAAATGGATTACAATGTGTTTTCTGGAAACGGGGAAAGTAGGATATTTCCAGGAAAAGGTGCTGCTAAAGACGTCGTTCGGCGTCAAGTATATGACAAATATAACCATATCTAATTTACAAACCACTCAGGAGCTTCTATACACAACTACGTATACAGTTAATAGCGGGAGTAATAAAAAAAACCGAAGACGAAACCTTAATTCGCTTTGCTCTAGAATTTGCGTCACGCCTCGTTCAAATAACGCGAACGGAGCCACGCGAACTCGTAACTCTAATCAAATTGGAATCCCGAAGCCGAATTGCGTTTTCGCAATGTTACAGCACAGGCTTTCGAGCTATTAAGCGGATTTTTTAAATTTCAATTTCGAAAGAGTTTATGATAAGAGCTACAAGATAGAGAGTCGGGAATTTTCCCAATGACTCTATCATTGAATTATTTGCCGGAAGAACCGAGTAAATCTTTCCTACCTCGGATCAAGCGATTAACGCTACGTTCAAGTGCAGGGCCTCGTATTAAAAATTAGATTAAAAGTACCGCTCGGCAAGGTTAAGAAGAGGCCGTACGTCGTTGTCTCTAGATTAGCAATTGTTCCTGCTATCCGTTCAAAATTTCACAATGAGCCCGTGAACATTATTTCTCCACGCGAACACACCCGATGTGTTATACGACAACGGAAAATTTGATCGAGAAATGCAAAAGTCATAGAAATGGACAGTCTTAAGAGCAACGTCGCGAATGCTTCCGCGTACAGTTTCCCCCTACACGCGGAAACAAGAGAATTAAAACAAGCCTAAGAAAACGCGATGGTCAAGGGTAAGTGGCTGACGGTGTTCACGACCGGCAACGTCGGCGGCTCGAACGCGGAATCCAATTGCACGTCCCCAAGGTCGGCCTTATCGCATTAGAAAGACAGAGGGAGAGAGAGAGAGAGAGAGAGAGAGAGAGAGAGAGAGAGAGAGAGAGAGGAGTCGACGCGGAAATTCAGCGCCTCGGAAGCTTCACACGAGCTCTCTGAAGCAGTTAAAAGGCTGTATCCGACGAGCACGATTCCGGCCGCGAGCGAGAGCTCTTATGCAGCGAGCGCGCGAGTCAGGAAACCGTTCTGATAATCCAAACTCTTTGTTGAGGTTACGCAGACACGAAGGACGCCGATCGTCTGTATAGAACGCGCCGAGCGACGACTGTACTCTTGTGCAATAGGCTGAAACAATAAGTCGCTCGAGGAATAAAAATGAATCCACGGACCTTTTCGTTTCGTTCGGCCGTAGTTACTCTACACGATTCCGAGGTTTATTCGAGAGGGATATTGCTACTCTTTCAATCGAGCATTCGTACCAAAACTTTTATCTTCATATACGAATATTGTTTGTCTGTTTTTTTTTTTCTAGCATAAAACTACCATCAAATATACAAATCTGCTTTTAAGATAAAAACGAGTCTAGCAACTACACGCACTGAACATGTGACATGAAGAAATTTCGACGTACGTTAGGCGACTCCGATTCAATAAGCAAATTGTTACTTGAAATACAGCACTAGCGCCTAATTGTAAGGCACAAACAACTGACCGATAGAGATGTCTTTATTTTTTGCTGAATCGTTCAAGTTAACAGACCTGTCGCGGTAGTGAAGTGAGAGTAGCACGTACGATCGGGGTCAGGATTGTTTTTCAGGTATCCCTGTAGAATGAATTCTCGAGCCGGTTCATGCTGTTGTTTAGGTCCTATGCGATATTACAACTCATTACTGAATGGCACCTTTAACCTTACGAATAACCAGCGCGGCGATAATGATAGTTGTGTAACGTATTGGATTTTTTTAATTATGAAATTGGGAATATAGACAGTGGGACGGTGACATGGGAGAGTTTATGTTTTCTGATCCGACAGTAGTGAACGCGTCCGAATCGAAAAAGAAATTATTAGTGTGTTTCTAGTGTATGACAAAAGTAGGCAGTTGCTTACCATCGTATTCTGGGAAATAATCAACCAGATGAGAATACATGATTTTCTCCTCCAATAGATCTTTTTTATTCAAGAATAGGATGACGGAAGAGTGCTGGAACCATGGATATGTTATGATCGTCTTGAACAGCGCTTTACTTTCTTCCATTCGATTCTGAAAAATAAAACAATGAAAAATTTAGTGTCCGGCTATCAAAACGCGCATATTATATTTGCTCGTGGTCTGAGACTTACCTCGTTTTCCGATTCAAAGAGAATTTGATCGTATTCACTTAAAGCTACTAAAAATATAATGGAAGTGACATTTTCAAAACAATGAATCCATTTTCTTCTTTCGGATCTCTGACCGCCGACGTCTACCATCCTGCAAAATTTTTAAAAATCGTAGATTAAACAGTCTCGCAGCTCTCTCGCTGCTGTTTCTCAGCGATATTGTTAAAATTATTCTACTTTATGCAATTCTGTAAACTTTGATCAAACTATCGAAAAAGTTTTAGAAAGCAATTTTAAATATACAACAGATAGTTATCAAATGACATATTTCCATTGAATAATTAGTAAAAGAATTATAAGTAAACATTCACAAGTAGTTACAAATCCATACACCAATTAAAAAGTAGTCATGCTTTAGATTGTTAGTATATCACAATAAAATAATGAAATAACAAATATTACGTAAAATTAAGTTATTAATTCCAGCATCTTGCAAAGCTTGGTACATATCTCCACCAATAAAGGAAAACATTCTGGATAATGACTAGATCATTTGAAAATCTCTTTTATATTCTGGCACTTTTCAGAAAAGATTCTCCTGACACATTTTAAACAAAATCGCGTTTATCTACTACACGTTTCAGAGTAAAATGACGATTAGTCCCGTTAGAATAACGCGAAGTAGAAAAATTGTCGAAATTGCAACGCACGCGCTGATATATACACAAAAGACTATTGTGATATATCAGCATAGCGGCGGCCGATTAAGATTGCAAATTTCCTATTAATAGCCTCGGCTTCTGTTCAATGGCCGCGCGCCGCTATTAGACCGAAAATCGAAACAAACGAAGAAGCCTTTCTGAAACATTCTGATTCGTAGAGCTTTTTCCGTAAACGCGCTCACTGAAACAAGTACCTAAATACGATGGAGTCCAGATCGAAGGGATACTCTAAAATGCCGGTTGTGGGAACTCGAGCTCGTAAGATGTCTTGCTCGGTGGGAAGGAAGTCGGGCAATGCAATGCGATCTATGTCACTAATATAACTGTAACACAAATCAAGCCATTGTCTGTCGTAACGCATGCCATGCAGATATATATGTATAAATCTATATTAATATTAGATATATAATACAGAAGTAGTGAATCGCAAAATTTTAGAGTGTTTAGTAAAAACATATAGATACGAAGGTGGTCGAAATCCGGTCATGCCTTCGTGCAATCACCTGTAACTGCGAGGAGTGTCGATCGAGCGAGAGCTCGCGTGCATTTTTCATCAGTTCCAGTGCAACGAATCGCCAGAGACGATTAACGTTTCAGGTCCGTAAACGAGCTCTCGCTCGATCGATCAGGAGAGCCGTGCCAGTGCTATTCTGGATCATTCATTATTCCTCTTCGCGAGAAAAGCATCGTCCGATAATCATTGGTTATGCATAACCGCCGTGTGGTACGACAATTTTTAGTCACTTTCGCCGAACGAACTTACGAGCAATCGGTTGCAACTAATTCACGACTTCAGTTGCAGAGAAAAGGAAGCCCTTGTCGTCGTGACACGAGGACGACTCATAAAAAATACGCGCACTTCCGTCGTACGCTTCCCGAGAACACCAGAAAGAATAGCACGGACTCGACTCCATCTCTCTGTCATTGATTAGTAAACGGTTAAAACTGCAAGCTCTCTTTCTCCATGCGTCGATGCTTCCTCGGGAATATCATACGTGCTCGCATGCGTGCACGGAGTGGAGAGAGATACGAGGAGACAGAGAGAAAGAGAGAAATGTAGAGAGAGAGAGAGAGAGAGAGAAATATGTATGTACAGATCAGGCCATAATAAGAGACACCCATGCGTCCGTGCAGCCCGAGCGAAGAGTGTGCACCATAATCCAGCAAGTGATAATATTTTTGCAACGCTATATTGTCTCAGCCACGTTGCGACGTACCTAAATCGGATCTCTTCCAAGTCAAAGGGATATTCAATTATACCGGTAGTGGGCACTCTTACACGAAGAATGTCCTGTTCTGTGGGGAGGTAGTTTGGCGCCGCAACTCGGTCTATCTCCATCAGGTAGCTGTAACATTCTTTTACTTAGTATACAAGCGCCTGCTGCAGCTTTTCCTCGTATTTTGCGCTCGTGTATTTTTTATTATAACACACACTCGTGTGTGCGAGCCGATTCCGATGAAGCGCGTAACTTATGTAACGCGATGTCGATAGCTTCTTGGGCAACGTATACGTATATAGTTCAGCAGCGCGGAGTAAAAAGTATTGGGCAAGGTCTCTCGCTACAGATAGTGCAGCTGCGGCGCGGCGAAAAGCGCGATTCAGCTGGCGATATCTCTTTGAATTTTTTTGAAAAACGTGCCAACCGAAGTACTTTATAACGCAGCGCGCGCAATAATGCGAACTCGAGATAGGTGGAGTGAAAAAATGCGTTAATTGGTCTGCGAACGATACAGCAGTCGTCGAGGAGAACCTAATGTGTGCGATCGATTACAGTGGAGTAAAAGTATTAAAAAAAAAAAAAAAAGAAGAGATAGATAGAGAAGGAGGATGCGAGATGACTTACTACTTCGCAGAGTCCGTCAGCTGGTACTCTCGTCTGCGGTCGTAGCACTCCTGGATTCCAGCGTCGGCCCAGAGATCCTTTATCGCCTGTACGTAGGGCTCCTCGAATGATGTCACCGTTTCGAAGTCGATGGCCCGTATAAGCTCGGCTTTTTCCTGAAACACGCAGACCAGAACGAGAGCGGATGACGCAAGTCCAAATACGTATTGTGCTCTCTCTAGTCTTGTTAATCTAGCTAATGTTTCAGGAGCTGCGCGCCAGCACCGGCGGCAGAGGCGTATAATAGAAGCCCGAAAATCGACTCTCTCTCTCTCTCTCTCTCTCTCTCTCTGGCTATCCGTGTAAAATGAACTTGCCCGTTTATCGATTCCGAGTAAAATTTTTAGCCGACCCCCCGCGCGTGTAACGCACCGATGTCACAGTAGCGCGATCATCGAAATATAAAATATATAGTAAAAAATGAAGAATCGGCTCTCGAAAAATTTTATCCGAGCGGGATGCAATACGAGCGCGCGGGAGTGTCGAGAACAGCGAGAAGTAGAAATTCTATTTTCGTAAGGCGCGTTCCGTTCGGCGAAAGCTCGCGCAATTACTCGGAGGGGCCGAACACGCGCTTTGACGCCTTGTTTATTCGTCGGAAACGCTGCCGTGTGTGCGCGGGGGCGGAGGAAGTTAGAGTTAGAGAGAGAGAGAGAGAGAGAGAGAGAGAGAGGGAGGGAGAGGGATATACTCACTATATTTGAAGACTCCGCGTACTGAATCTTCAGCAGATCCATCGCTCGGATCATGCTCTGCATCGCCATGAAGATATTTTGGTAGACCAGCTTAATAAACCCCCGTTTATCCTCGTCTGAGTATCCGGATCCGTGGATGATTCTCATCTGTTTGATAAATGTGGACTTGCCGGATTCACCAGTACCTGGAACGCAAGAGGACGAGAAAAAAGTCAGTCGCGTAAATCCTGATTGTAATATGGTGTTATTGTACGATCAAGTAGTAGAGGGTAGAAGCGGGTCAGACGAGCGCAGCAATTTTAGAAGCGGATACCGCGATCAGTCGGCTATTCTTCCGCGAAATTCGCTCGAGAGCCGCGTGACTTCCTTCAGATCCGCGTAACGAACCCGCGGAATCCCCGCTTCCGGTATGCGAGATTTTTGGCTCGACTCCCCCACCCACACGCCGTGTGATACATGTCTCGAGGAAAGAATGGCCGCCGCTGCTGCTGCTCTCATGCTCTAGCGGTGGGCTGTGTTAAAGAGAGAGAGAGAGAGAAAGAGAGGCGACGAAGACGACGGCAGGTGGCGAGAGGAGCTCTATATCTGTCTCTCTCACTCTCTGGCTCACTGGCACTGTGAAAGCATGAATGAAAACCGCGAGCTCTCTCTCTCTCTCTCTCTCTCCCTCTACTCCTCTCTTTATCTTGCTCTCTTTTCTCTCTGCTTGCCAGCGCTGCTCTCTCGGCCCTTACGCTCTGGGCTGTGTGTGCGTGTGTGTATGTAAGTGTGCGAGCTTTACATTCTATTTTCTCTTCTCGTCTTTTTAGTGTCTCTTTAGCGCAGGGAGGGCCGGCCGCTTTGACTGTCGCGTCCGCCTCGTTATTATTCTCTTTGACGGAGATTAGCGACTTTATGAAATTGATTTGGCTCTTGGCACTCGGCTCCGCGATTTACACCGCGCTAAAGCTCGCCGTGAGCGGAGAGCTGAACAGCGCTGATTCTTTTTTTTTTTTTTTTTTTGTACTTATCGTATGCTCGCGGGAATAAGTATGCTTCCTTTTAATTTTTTTTTTAAATCGTTCCTCGAAACGAAGGTGTACGTGATATTTTAATGAATCCAACCCGTGTTTATAATGAAAGTTAAATTGAAGCCAGAAATACAGTAGACTTCGTGCGTGTTCCCCTTTATTGCTCGAGAGGGGAAAAAGAGTCTCCGCAGCGAAAGAAAAGCTGGTAAATCATAGAATCGCGCTCGAGTAATTTCATAGCTCGGCTCCGCGAGCCGAGGAGGGAAAAAAGCGCAACCGTAACTCATTCTCGTCGTCGGGTTTTACTCGCGCAGTGCACCCGTGCGGGTTCCACGTCCCCGACGATCACGACCCTGCGCGAACGATATGATTCACCGGAAAGCCTCATCGCAGCTTGCGTATAAGAAAAGCGTAGGCCGCGCATACGTATATGTATATTCGTATCGATTCACGCATGTGCGAGACCGAATTCCCAGGGGACGAACGTTCCCGTATGTGTAGCGAGTGAGGGAGAGAAAATTTTCTTAATCGACACGCTCTCGATCGCGGCTAGGGTCACTGGCCGACGAACTTTATTACGTATAGCTCTATATACGCGCGGAGCACGTTGCGTTACACGTGTATGTGTGTACGCGATGGGGTATGGGAAATCGCAGAGACGCGAGAGCTGCTTCGAGGTTAGGGGCGACTTTTCCCTGAAAGCGTTGAGGAATGTCGTTGCAAGGAATTACGTATACTAGTATCATTATTGAAAAACACACACACACACACACATTCCGTGGTTAGCAGCGAGTGTTTTGCTGCGCGAACAGAAGACGACCAGCAGGCGTATCGCTTTCGCCGCATAGCGAAATTCAAACGGTTATTATTCGGCTTACTCTACGTATTTTTGTATAATACGACCAGCCGCGGACGATTAAAATTTCACACTCCGGCGATGTATCCCTGGCCTACATTCCGTCGCGAAAATCCACGCAAAATCAACTCAAAAAGCGAATCCACGCGTACACCTATACATATATAGTATAATAGGGGGCAAGCTCGGCTCTCTCGCGGATGCACGTCTAGATAAGGGCGTAGGCGCGCGCGCGCCCTCTCGCTTTTCTCCCGGTTCTATACTCGCGCTCCCAAAGAGTTGAGATCGTCCGCGCTGCAACGAAGAAAAAAAAAAAAAAAACGACGGAAGGAAGGAAGGAAGGAAGCCAAGCAGCGGTACTACCGATCCGGCCTTTCTGCACTGGCTGCTCTCGAGGCGGACTACTTTGCGCGCCTTCGAAATCAATCGCCGTCCATGAGAGAAGAGAGACACACATCTCATATCCCGCGAACGGCAATCGCATGTTCACGGAGCTGAGAGAAGAAAGACACTCGTGGAGCATCGGAGAAAGAGGGAGCATAACCTTGCACAGGGCGGACCTGCTACACTGGCGGCGAGCGAGAGAGAGAGAGAGAGAGAGAGCAGTGGGGTATAAGAGCGAGAGGGCGAACGACGGGATGGGTCGATAGATGCCGACGACGAGCGGCGAGAGCGCCTCGCCTGCCACCCCAGCACACACACACACACACACACACGGCGCCGGCTGCTCCCTCCGCCAGCGAGAGGGCCCATCCCTTATATACACGCGCCAGACGGAGAATATATTTCTTCTATGCCTCGGATGCTACTTTTTCGGAGGCTGTTGCTCGCGTACCGCTATAGTTGTGTGTGTGTGTGTGTGTGTTATTTTTTTGGCGTTACACAGCGCGCGAGACGAATGACTTTATTTCAAGCGCAGATCGAGATACTCCTCTCGAGTCGGTCTGACCAAACCCGGCTGTGTTCTACTTCCCTCTGCCCGGTATCCGCGCTAGGAGCTATGCGCTCTTAATTCGCGAACTATCCGCGGCTCCGCAGCGCGCGCCGAGTGACCTAGAAATTACGAGCGTCCGAGATCAGAGCTATCGCTGATAAACAACGTTGATTTGCTAATAGCGAACGGGAGCTTGCATCGCTCCGCGTGCGTTCCCGAGTGCAGAAAACGCGGTGTGAAAAATCTTAACTCTACGTCGCACGCATCAGATATCTTTCTTTCTCACTTCGCTTTACCGAGAGCTAGGCGGCATACTCCCCCCACCCAGCCCTCTCGTAGTTTCGCCCTTCGGCACAACTGCTGCGCCCTCGTTTCGATAGGTCGCCGCACCGAGCGCGCTGGTATACTCCCCGCGGCCTTTTCTCTCTTTCTCAGTCGAAGAAAAATAAATCGAGACGAGAGAGAACCGAGCGACGGCGGACGCTACAAAGCCACACCGACGAATTCCGCGAGTTTCTACGTGTATTTCTATTTATGCGGAGTAAGCGCAGAGATAGAGGCAGAGAGATATTATACAGCCGTTTTGGGGAAAACCGCGTGGAGTAGGTACACTCGTACTCGCGAGAGTCGAGCCGTGTGTATTATATACACACGCGGACACGTATACACACACACGCGCGGAAGCGATATGGAGGGCGGAGAAGGAACAATCGAGTCGGCTCTCGCACTGTGTGTGTATGCGCTATAGCTCCCTCTCTCTCTTGCGCGCGCGCGCGCGCGAGGCCTTTCATACCGAATGAAAATTTGCCTCCCATTGTTTGTGGCAGTTTAGCGCTTGAAAAATTGTCTCTTTCATCTCCCTCGCTATAACTGCTGCACACGTACGTGCGTATAGGTATATAGGCGCGCATTATACGAGGGTGAATGCTCGTTAGTTCACTAGCGGTGGTGTTTTGCAAAATTCGTTTGGAAAATCCTGACTTTGTCAGTTTTACACGCCGGCCGACTTTGCGTAATCGCGAGGACGGCTTTTATAACGCGATTTGCGGCGAGATGACTCTCTCTTTCTCGTTGCGGGTATTTTTAAACATTGACTAATCTTTCACTCTCTCAAGCGGAGAGCGCAAAAATCCGAGGTGAACAAACTGCGAGTTACGAGGAGAATCGCACGTCTCTGACTCTCGTTACGCATTGCGGAAGAATGTTATCGATGCGTATGTGTGTGTGTGTGTGTGTGTGTGTGTGTGTGTAGGTAAATTGGATTCGAAGACACAGAATTGAGGATTGAATTATTTTACATCGACTATAAACTATAAATGCGACACCTCTGATGATGAACATGATCGTTGTGTGTCATAGGCAAACGGAGCCTTCGTTACTTTGTATTCCGTTTAGACCAACTATTGTGAATGAAAAATATGGAGAACAATCAAAACATGTATCTACGAAAATAAAACACATATCATACTCGCGCGGCTTTCCAGATATACAAGCGCAAGTTTCGTACGTGCCCAGGGTGAGATCAGTACGTCGAGTCTGTGTGTGTGTGTGTGTGTGTGTGTATTATAATACGCCGATGCAGGGAAGGAAAATAATGAGACATGCATTGACACAACAGAAATCACGACTGCATATATAAAACATGATTAACTCGGTTTTTCGCCGACAAGTCGCGCGTGTTACGTGTCGCGATCGAGAGGGAAAGCGATACGTATTAGATTAAGAAGCTTTATACTGTATCCGTGAAATCACGCTGAATGTTTAAAAATTTTATCCCAACGCGGCGATCGAGTGGTCATGACGGCAATTATCCGGATAGGGAAAAAGAGTCGACTATATACTTTTCGACTCTCTCTCTCTCTCTCTCTCTCTCTCACCGGCTGGCACACGCGCGCGTGTAATGCATTATCCCCTATAGCAGGCAAAATTTCAATAACGCTCATCCGCGCGTCCCTCACCCTCGCGCGCATTAATCACCAAAATGGAAAGAGCCTCGGGGGGCCAATCACTGTCCTTCCATCCCTTTCTCTCTGCTTTAGCACGCGTCCCTCTCTTTCGGCTATACGCTATATACTCTCTTACGCACACACACACACACACACACACACGAGAGCTAATCCAATGAAAAAGCTCGACTGCGCAGACACATGCAAATTAATACACAGAGGAATCCACGCGGCTGAGATTTCAGCGTCGCCGATGCTATCGCTCAGCGAGTGCATAGACTATATACGTGACCTACTGCAGCATCGAGAGCACGTGGCGCGTCCGGTAATTAAAGGTACACAGGTGTGCAACGCCCGAGAGGAGAGAACGGTGGAATAGAAGAAGCATATACATAGCTGTGTGTGTGTGTGTGCGCGCGAGCTAGCCACTTGACGTCCCAATTATAATGGTTTGCATGACAGGGAGAGAGATACAAGTTCGATCTTGGCTGCGTATATCCACCTGACTGCAACGTATAATCACCCCCGCTCGAGAGCAACGTCTTTATATCGCACACGAATTGCGATAGCCCCTCGTATACACTCTGCACACAGATCTGACCTCGAGCAATAAGACGCAAACACACACACACACACGGTTCGAATCATCGGAGTAAACTCACGCACCGCATATATACGGCGAAAGGGTTCATCGACCGACGTATATATACACTGGGATGTGTATAGTCGCAGCGGCGCAAAAAAAGAGCAGTGAAAAACGCGCGAGCGCGATATTGCGGGCCCCGACGGCGCTCGTAATAAGGGGTATATCTCGCGGAGCACGCGCTCTCTCTCTCTCTCGTATACACACACACACACACACACATACAAACGTTTTACCCAAAGTCACGCGATTTCGAATAATCACCGAACACGGCTCGTCGTCCGCCGAGAGAGCGCGGATCGATAAGCGCGCGCGGGCTTCGGCCTCTAAACAATGCGCGTTTTTTGGCTCGTTTAATTCTGACGCGCGACGATTCGCTCTCTCCCCCTCTTGTGTACGCGTGTCTGTGTGCGCGCGATGTGCTTGTCCAACAAGAAAAAGCGAGAGGTATATGGTGTTGTTATTTGTGTTCGGCTGCAGGGGTTGTTTCGAGTTTTTTCAATTGTACCTCGCCTGTTATCGCTATTAACTGCGCGTGCGGCCAGTGATATGGGTACGGATTTCGCGAATCCGTTATATCGACACACGTTGCGAGTTGAGATACGGGAATTGAGCTCGGGAACTAGACAGTATGACGGTATATCGGGGGTTTCGTGCTTGAATCGAAAGCGTGAGAGGTATATATAGAAAGAAGAAACAAAATTCACGTCGTGAAATAATACGTCTTCGATCAAATGGATTAGATTCATCGACGTGGAGCATTTAAAAAAATGCTTGCCATGCATATTTTTAGAGTCCGAATTAAGAGAACGGTTTTTGGACGAAAAAATCGAGTATCTGCGTCACACCGTGTGGGATAGTAGGGACGTATTAAATTAGGGAGGAGAATAGAATATGTCCCCATGTCTCAATTATCAAGGGGTATTATTTTTAAATAAAAGCATCAACTTGATTAAAGTACAAAAGTTTTAATCATACTCTCATGCGCAGATATTCGAGGACTCAAATCTTCTAGGCTAGACTAATTTAATTACACGTTCGGTTGATTGAATGTTTGGGCAGTAGTGGTAACTGTGAAATGTTCGGTATATGCTAATGATAATATGTGTACACCAGACGATGTAATTGGATGTTCGAAGAAGCGACAATATTGAGACTACTCTGCTCGACTACATCAGTACAAAATTAATTTTCAATTTTTACCCATTTTCGCTCGTGTGACGATGGTGTGATTCTGTTATTAGAGAGATAAAATAAAAAAACGAATTCGCCGACATGAGGGAGTGTAAAATCATATAACATCGTGATGCGAGAAGCTAATTTAATAAGGAACTTCAATACTCAATTTTGAGGTTTCATCCGATTAATAAGAATTAAATTACACAAATTATGTCAGACGAATTCTGGCGTCTATAAAAGACGAATGTCTGAAAAAAAAAAACTGAATCACCGAATAATACATTTTACAAATAAAAATGTAGTATCCGATCAAATGACAACATTGGCTTCTTCGTTCAAACTTGCTTGAATTAAAAAAGATCATCGCGTGCTCCAGAACTTGTCCATAAGCATATCAGCAGTCATACCGACAAATTATTTCTCACCACTCATCGCCCTAATAAAAGCCTAATTTCAAATGTAAATACCAAGCCCAATCGACCTTGAGAGCCGAGCAACAAAACAAATACACGAGCTTTGTAGTAACGAATCAGGCCCTCGGCGAACGCCTGTAAACGTCGATCAAACGCTTTTCAGGGTCTATGCCAGACGTTCACCGAGAGACATTGAGCTTGACTAGCTAAGTATCTGTGTTAGCCGCACACATGACTGTGTTATTAAATGAAGCCGCATAGAGGCGCGAACGGAGAAAAAAAGGCCGCGAGCACACGCGCCACGGACAAGCCCGAGCCCTTCCTGGTTCGAGAGCTTCTCTATTTTTTATAGATATGAAAAATTCACAGCTCCTACTGTATACTATCAACATCGCGACCGTTTCCTTAACCTTGGCATAACGTCAGGGAAAAATCAGTTCAATCGCACGGCATGACGTGTCAAGAGAAAGATAACAATGTAATGCAAGAGCTGCCGTGAATTATCAACGAGATTATGGAGTCGATAAGTGTTGTCTATTATGTATTCGATTAAGCTCTCGATAAAGCTTTGGCCGCATAAGAGAATTGTATAAGATTTTAAAGCGCGAGCACACGCGGTTCCGTCTTCTATCCTCTCGAGTGCGTGTTTGTTTTGCCGATTACGCGCTCTCTCGGATATATTGTACTGATAATAATGTACACCTCGGAGTAATATACGACCTGATGCGTGTGTGTGTGTGTGTACGATTTACAATGGCTTCTCGAGAGAGAGAGAGAGAGAGAGAGAGAGAGAGAGAGAAGCTGTGTTTGTTTACTTTTTTTCTGCGATTTGAATTTTAACGTACACGATCGAAATTATTAGTCATATTAGCGTAGCGACGCGTCACATCAAAGCGTGTGTGACGATGAGAAGCGCTCTAAATTTGGCTCGCTCGTAAATATTGTCCTTATCGCGTTATACATCGTTTAAGTCGTTTTCCGTGATTTTCCAAAGTTTCCCGCGCTTACGCTACGTGAGATGCATACGGAGAGGAGCGAATGCTGTAAACCTGTAATATTACACTGGTTCTATCATCTCTCTCGAAATCTGCATATGTGCGTTTATCTCTCTTTCTGCTGATTCATCGCGATTTTCTACCACTACATACGCGTTTTCCTTTACGAAAATGATTCTATGAAACGGTTAACGACATTGTATATCTAATCTCTCTCTCTCTCTCTCTCTCTCTCTCTCTCTCTCTCTCCCCCCCCCTCTCTCTCTC
>QLSS01000018.1:1598072-1700331 GCA_024372645.1 Trichomalopsis sarcophagae
GAGAGAGAGAGAGAGAAAGAGCTACAGTAGGACTTTACGGGTGTATATATGTATAGTACACATAACAGAGAAAGAGAGACTTCGGCTCGTCCTTACTTCTCTCTGTCGTCGGTCGATCAGCAGCACTGCCTCGTCTTCCTCCTCATATCGTTTTCGCGAACTGCTCCTCTCTCTTGTCCCGCTCGCTTTTCGCTTCCTCCACTGCTGCTCTTCTCTCACTCTCTCTCTCTCTCTGGCTATGTGCTAACGCTCCTAGCGCACTACTCCCACACGCGACATGTATGTATATTTATCTACACACGGCGCCGAGAGCGAGAGAGAGAGAGCGAGCGAGATGATCAGCAGAAGAGTGCGAAAAAGACGGAGCGACAGAAGGGACGGGAGGAACTACTGCTGCTGCTGTATACGTAGCAGAGAGAGAGAGAGAGAGAGAGAGAGAGAGAGCGCGAGAGAGACCGAGAATAATGGAAGAGCAGCAGCTCGCACTGTATATACCACTCTTTCTCTCTCTTGACTCGCGACACGTACTCGCGTACACGACTCAACTCCGCTTCTCTTCGCCGCCTGAGTCGTCGTCGTCGTTGTTGTCCTCTTGGCCGACACAGCGTACACGCACTCGCTGCTCGTTACACGCACTGCAGCCGATATACAACGCGCACAGACATATATACATATAGAGAGAGAGAGAGAGAGAGAGAGAGAGAGAGAGAGAGAGAGAGAGAGAGTGAGTAGCGGCAATGTTGTAAGTACTCGCGGCGAGGATGGGCTCGGTCTTGGGAGAGTTGCTCTCTAGTCGCGCGGTACACACACTGTATATACGTATATAATAATACAACAGCAGGCGAGAGCTTGCGCGCGCGCGCACACACACACAGAGACAGTCACGAACTACTACTGCTCTCTCTCTCTCTCTCTCCGCGGACAGCTCTCGCACGGGGCCAGAGAGTGTGTGTATGTGTGCGTGTGTGTACAACACCGATGATGGCTACCCGTGAGTCTCGCTCCGTCTCTGTCTGCCTGGGACACGCGCGCGCACGCGACAGACTACTGTACCCGTGTGCAGTAGCGCCGTCCTTGTCTCTCTGACTGACTTTTTTGGGACACTCGCGTGCACCGCGATCCTGTAAGGGGACTTGCACGGGACGTTCGCGGTTTGATGCGAAACCCGACGTTTTTCATGATGGACGCGTGTTTATACGCTCCGTCTTCCTTTTTGAAGCGAGAGCGGTATCCGCCTATATCATAAGATGGCGGAGCCCAGTCGGACTCACTCCAGCAGCGAGTGCTCACGTCGTGACATCTTTCGGACATGGGGCTTCACTACGGTGACACTTGCGTTTGAATTTCCCGCCATGGCGCGAGGGTTGGCAGGCTTTTTTTCGCGGGCTTTTGAATGACTTTTTAAACTTTCAGCCACTGAGAGTTCGTTTAATTTTTTAACGCGTCAAACAGTCACGATTCGATTTACTTTTCGATATTCACGCTTCAACCCCGACCGCGAGAATTCGAGAGCATTTCCTGTGCGTTTTCAAGATCACTCGCCGCCAGCCCTTGACTTATCCGGTTTATAGACAGCCGCAGTCGGAGGAGAAATGCAAAAAAAAAAAAAAAAAGCGCCCGACTGGGGCTTCCCGGCTGAACTTCCGCCGACGATCATTTTTGCCTCCGGGGATTTTCTCTCTCGCGACGACTTTCCTTGAATTATACGCGGCCGCCTCGCGTTTCCCGTCGCCGCGTCTGAGATCCGACAGTTTACCCGTATACGTATCGTTCGCTGTTGGTGCGACGTTACGCAATACACGCTGCGAGTTTCAGCGCACGGATGTTCGATTAGCGCCAAGTCTAAGAGCTTTTCAAGTTTCATTGCTATAAGGCTGTGTACCTTGTGGTGCACTATTTGTGTACTTGACACTGGAACGAATAATCCTTTGGGCATTGACGTGAAACCCTATGTGTATAGTAGAGGGCACTTCTCGGAAACGCGCAATGTTAACAACTTTAGCTACCGCGGAGCTTATATTATACGGAGAGTGATTCGTGTAGCGATGGAATAATCGAGAATTCATCGTTACCTCTGCTCGAACGAGCGAATGGCAATTTGGCATTATATGAGAAGTAAACACACTGTTGTATAAATATTGAACGAGCGATATTTATCACATCAAACAAAATGTATAATGGAGATTTACGTAACCGTTTCCCGTTTGCATTAACAATTATACATCTATCTCTTATCTTGGAGGAAGAAAGTGTGAGACTGCGAGAGACAAAATTGCCATCAGCCACCTCTAATTCGCGGTAAAACTTTATTTGACCCCGTTCGTGATTGTATATACAGATGTTCCAGTACAGTTGCAGTGAACGCGTTGCGCAATAAATTATTGGATTTGAAAAAGATTTATGTTCTACATCGTTAACGCTAGCTCAAAATTATGTAACGAAAAAAAAAAAAAAAACTGTTTGCTGTGTCGACGCCGAGAAACGTTCCCAAAACGTCGCACATAAGTAGTGTTCACACAACTCAGACTTTTACATCCTCCACGAGAAATCTCGCCGAGTAATCCGAGCGATCATACTTTTGCATGGCCGAACAAAGCCCTTGGCATTATTTATTTTTTTTTTCTCTCTCTTTTTTAATACAAATCCGATTTCCGCATGGACGAGGGCTTCTCGCAATTTGTTGCGCCGGTGTACGCACACGTCGCTTGAGCAAAATCTGATTACACGCGTCGCGCGTTTCATCGATTCCGCCTTGAATAAGCCCAGGGATACGCGGATAAACACAAAATAACGGATCACGCGAGGAGGGAGTAAAGCACAGAATACACGAGTCGCATAGCAGACACATGCTAGTTTATTGTACTTTAATTATTACTTAACGTTCAATTCATTATAATTATACTTTTAAGGTTACATATTTGCAGGTATGGCTACAGTAAAATTAGACAACACGACATAAATATGACAAACGATATAACAACGATCGATTCCACAGTTACACCGAGGTCTCCGTCTGTTTCGCTTCGTCGCTAATAATCTCTCATTTTCGTTTCGTTATTTCTCAAACGAGTACATATTAATAAGTGCAGGTAAAAAGCTTACGATCGGGGAATACGTGAGCAGCGTCTCCTCGATAGAGCCAGCGGTCGACGGAATGCTGATTTCGCTTCTTTTTTCAAAATACCTTCTCCATTACAAAACGCGTGTACATATAAAATCTTATAAAATCTCATAGTAAAGTAAAAAAACGTTCGTCTTCTTTCGAGCCCTGCGCTACAGTCTTCGTGGACCGCTGAACTTTCGAGGAGAACGCTGAACAATGTAACCGACATCGAAGATATTTCATGAACTTAGCCTCTTTCGATTTTCATGAGCTCTTTAATTGGCGTAACGATGGGTCGATCCTTCAACTTAAACATTTGACAATTTGTATAAAAGAACAATCCATCTTGACTATAAACTGTCGTTTCTTAAATCGTGTAACGGAATAAAAACATACGTGCGAACTCGTTCATGACGTTCATTGACTCGCTTTATTGTTTGCTCTCTTTCAAGTTTATATTGTCGTAATATTTACTACAAAGGGTTTGATACAATACTCAAGAGTTTTTCATAAAGTATTATTATTATCATTATTATTATTAATATTAATATTATTGTTATAATGTATAAATTTGTAAGGACAAAATGGTTTTAGTCAATTCGTTCGCTGCGATGCAATAGTCGCACCGTAGCGTCCGACGATTAGCAGCTGCCATATAAGTATATATACTTTCTACGCGATTTGTAGAAAAGAAACAAGAAGATAAATCAAACTTATTCATTTCACGATGGTTAATCGGATTTATACTCGGCGGAATACATCGTATAAAATTTCATGGATGACGTGATCCGCAACAACAGATTTGCGTAAATTCTATAAATTCATAATTTCATTTTTATAATATATTATATTTCATCCGTCCACGCCGCACATTTTAATCTTCTAATGATGAGAAGACGCGTTATTTCAATGAGTAATTGTTTGATGAATACTAGGACCTTACTGATTTGGTGAACCGCTTCATGCGAGACGGCGTCAAAGTATATTTCTTGCTTTTAAAATACATCTCTAAAAAATTCACGCAGCGACTCGTCCATTAACAAAAAATAAAATGAGATAAGGTGACGAAATAACGAAATTGCTTTTCGAAAACGCTGATGGACGATTCGCTTCAATAAAATAGTCTTACGATTTACAAGTATAGTCTCTATGTACAAATTCATAAAATAATATTAATTTATTATTATAGACTTTCATATAGTAGTTATATCGCCGGTAGCTTAATTACGTAGCAGTTTAGTGTTTTTGTCTCGCGCGCATTATTATTTTGAAATTCTCATGAAATACATCGTTTGATTGGCGACGCGCGAGAATAGCTCGCTCGATGTACACACTGTTACATAGCAGAACTCTTAACGAAGTATCGGAAAATCTCGTCCGACGCGAATTTGCAATAAATTTACTAGATTACTCGATCGTTGTCGAAGATAAATTTACAAGTGACTTGGGATTGCAGCACAAATAGCAATCGCGTCCACAATTCTCGTCGATATTGTACAGGTTTCGATAGTCGTAAAAAAATTCACAATTTCATCGTATAAATATATTACACCTTCAGATTCGACGAAAGCTTCCGATAATCCACTGTATGACGTAACGATAAAAAATTCCGCAGCTACACCGAGAGAAGATCGAACCGTGCCAATAAACATCGTCGCAATCAACAACAAACTCTCATCAGAATCTTTACAAAATCAACTTCGTCGCAAGCTCGACTCTTTTCTCGGTGCGAGCACGCGGCCATGCGCGAGAAAGAAGGTTAAAGGAAGGGAGCAGTCGGAGACAGATAGACAGTAAGAGAAATTAAAGTGAGAAAGTTAGAATAAGAAAAAGGATTTTAGTGACGACGTCGTTGCGGCGCATCCTGCGAGAAAGACAACAGCAGCAGCAGCAAATGTCGTCGGTATTGGCACAGACAGTGGCTGGCTTAAGGCACTTCGAAACCGATCGCTTTCCCTTTCCGCAGCAGCCTTCAGCAGCGTGTGTATATCGCATCTCCAGCTCGTTCTCTACGTTCTTCGTAGTCGTTACACCATATCGTTGTCGCACGTGCATATGCATGTAGCTGTAATCGTTGGCTCGCCCTTCTCGATGTTTCGGTACACGCGGAGATCGCGTAAAAGCCGCGCGGGAAAAATCAGCGAAGACGCATCCGGAAGAGAAAAAAGAACGAGAGTGACTGCGCCGTCGTTCTCTTTTCCTTTCGGGCTCTGCTCGCTCTCTTTCTGTCTCTGTTTTGCGTCCAGCTCGCGCATCTAGGAGCTACCCGACGCAGCGTGCTCGGTACCTTATTCCTTTCTCCGCGAGCAATGGACTGTGTAACGTGGCGATTCGGGGTTGGCGCACGCGGCTGCTCACAGTGGCTTCGTGAAGTTTGCCGGGAACATGCCCTTCTCATTCGTTCCCTCCTTTATTCCCATCAACCAGCCCTCCTCCTGAAAATAACAAATCCATGCGTTAGTCGTATACGAAAAAAATATTGGTTCTGTCGTCTTAGAATGCTCAGCAGAACAACCGAGAGAGAAGGAGATCGGTAAAAACAGGTCACAGAGAGCCAAGAATGTCCTCTCCGAGAAAGATATTTGAATAACTCGAACGAACTCCCAAAAAAGCTACATCTCTAATCCCCCTTTATGTTTCTCTCTCGGCGGCGGCGCATGGCCGAGAGCGGCTACAAACCTGTTCTTCCGGATCGTCGTACTCGACAACGCGAATGATTTCGCCGACTTCGAACGACAGCTCGTCCACGTCTTCGCGATTGTACTTGTAGGTGGCCTTAACCCTGTACAAGACGCCCGGTGGCAGATTGTCAGTTGTCGCCCCTGCAGATAAATGGATACCATTTTCATATTCCACGTCTAGAAGGATTCAATTTGCCGCCATTAGGAGTGTTTATTCATCGTTATTGCTTGGATCGCATATAGTTATGTATACATGTATTGCCATTGTGTTACATCGAGAGTCAACATTTATAAGCATGCGTGTGTGCAGAATAAGAGAGTGTTATACTGTATTGGCAGGCAAATTGCGTAGGCGAGAGGAAACAAACGATTGTAGAAAGTTATTACACAGAAGCGAGCGGGAGAGAAGAAGCGTCTTTTCATCTCAGACGACTTATCTCCGATTGGGAAATTTCATTGAAAGCGATTTCGTTATGAAGCTAATGAATTCCACCTCGAGTGCAACAAACTGCTATTAAATTTATCGGTTCCTCGGCATAAACAAAGCAAAGCCGTATTGAATTTATTGACAGTGCGTTTAGCGGTGGCGGCTGCGGCGGATGTCAAGCGCTGCCTACTCACCGACGGGAATGTCGTAGAGTTCCTCGACGCCGCGCTTGCTAGCGGGTGCCTTGGCGCTCTTCGGCGACGAGGCCTCCTGGTTATTGAGCGAGCTCGAGTTATCATTGCTGTTGTTAGCACTGGTGTTGTTAGCATTGCCGTTGAGCTGTGCAGCCGGTGCGATCGTCGAGGCGACGTCCTCGTGTGACGCGGCCGTCGAGTCGTCCAGGGCTGTAAAAGAAACGCCAAAAACACACACAAAACACTCAAACGGCTGTCGCTTCATTTGGTAAACCAGGTAGTGCCTCCGTTGTCGACTGATTCAGAACACGAGAGAATTATTAGAGACACGCGCGATCGAGATTAAAGTACAAACGTGTGTGTTTTTTTTTTTTTTTTTTTCACAGAGATTCCTTTTTTAGAGAAGATACACTGACGATTAATAAATACGACAGATGGAAAGAGAAGAACAAAATAGTGTTAGGCACACAAGTCACAAAAAAACATGGCTCTCTTTGCTGAATCTGTTTTTCTTGCGTATTCTCAAAGTCAAGAGTTATTAGGCGTGACGGAGCTTTTAGTTACCTGCCGAGACGTTGTTCTGAGGTGGTTGCGTGTTGATGATGAGCCTGAAAGAAGAGCGATCGTTAATGCCCGATGAGTCGACTACTTTTTTCGTCGTTCTCCTCGTTAAAAAATTAACAATCCAAGCCAGAACATGACTGATCGTTCGATCGAAAAAATTATTCGGTCCTGCTCGGCGTGACCATCTACAGAGGAGAATCGACGAAGCGTGACTAATGCTATATATATATACTAACGAGGAGTTGGCGTTTGGCGATTTCGGCGACTGAAGCGACGAGTTTTTCTTGAGCGTGTACGAGCCTCGCTGGCTGTCGTTGGCCAGTTTGTCGACTATCGCCTCGAGTTCCGAGAAAACCTGAAAAGCAGAACGACATAATAAGTAAAATCAATCTCCCAGCGTGCTGCAGCGGTAGCTTTCTACGCGAAAGCCGCGTCTCTCTGGTCGTTACACTCCGACCGCAGTGAACAAAAAAAAAAAAAAAAAAAAAACACTCTCGCTGCGCTCTAAAAGCATCCTAGAAAAGGAGGAGAAGAGGAAGCTGTGTAGGTATACCTTGGCACTTTCGGTATGGAACACTTGCTCGGCCGCGAATAGCGTCTGCAGATTGGTGACGAGAAATAGAACGCGCGAGTCGTAGAGGGCCGGCAGCTCGTCGTGCAGCTCCGAGTTGAGTTGCTCGTAGGTGCGCTTGGCCTCCTCCAAGAGCTCCTTGCCCCTCGACACCTTCAGCTCGTCCCTCTTCTTCGGGTTGCACTGCAGCGACTGAAAGTTGTGCCTCTGGCTGTCAAAGTCCACGAGCTTACGTCCGCGCTTGTCGATCTTTTTCTGTGAAAAAAAAAAACCAAACATCAGAGTACACGCACAGCGGTGATGGTCGAGGAGGACAATTTTAGAAAACTCACCCGCATTTCCGGAAACTGGCTCTGATACGTGTTCAACGGGACGAGGACCTGATCGGCGAGCTTGTGAGCGAAATCCTGCCAGAGCATGTCGAGGTTCTGTGCCTGGACGTAGAGCATGTCGTGGCCCGACCATTGGCTCTCGTAGATCTCGTTCAGCGAATCCATCAGCGACTTGGAGGCCAACTGCACGGCTGGAACGAGCGGATGCAATCGTTATCATTGAAACGTCGAGGAATTTTTCTTTCTCTCTCTCTATCTACTCCTCGCGGTTATGCATTGCGAGCGTAGAAAAAAAAAACTTTCTAAGCCTCGTTGCGCAACGCTGTGTTACAGTTTCGGTTTCGATAATTAATGCGCGTTATTACGGTCATTGTGCGCGAGTTTCACTGCGGCGGCGTGGAAAAACTCGGCATCGATGGAATACATTCGGGTAACTTTACGCATCTGCGAAAAAGAGTTTCTCCGGAGCCTCTCCCGACACGGCGCCGAGGGTCGTTAGAAAAGAAAAGCTCGCAAACGTTTTTGCACTGGCAAAGGCAGTAATCTCAATTTCGTACACACTCTTCGTCGCTCTCTCTCTCTCTCTCTCTCTCTCTCGGCTAATCACGCAATTAAAGCGCGGAGAAAAAAAAAGATAAAGGACCGCCGCCGCGCGATTCTTCTTCTTCTCAATCGCTTCCAGCTCTTGTACTTTCCCGACCCACTTCTGCGCCGGCAGTCGAGTGCGTTCACCTGCTCTCGCGGATAAGGCGCGAATACGAGTGAACACACCTTCGGCATCGCCAAGTGCGAACTGTCGTCGCGAGGACGTTACTTCTCGATCGGGAGTTTAACGAACCGGACTGAATAGATTCATTCGCATCAATCACTCGACTGTATTCGATATGTTACGTGAATTACGTCGAAGCTCGGTTAAGCTTATCTTAATACGTTTAATTAAACATTCCCGCGCGAGCCCACGCAAGGATTTGACCTACCGGAACGAGTTTTTTTCCTCTTCTTCTACGGATGCAACTGGGTCGCGCCGCTCTATCTGACGGCCCATTGAGAAACTTCTTACAATACGCGTCTCCGGTATGGTTGCGTAATTAATTATGAAAATTTCCCAACGACTCCGCATTTTTCCGCTCGTTTCGCGAGCTAATCGCTCCGTCAAGAGCGAAAAACCAGATTACGGCGCGATATTCGCACGGGGGCGAGATTCACGGTGCGTTTGTACCTACGTCGAAGGGGGTCAGCGACGCAACGCTCGAGTTTCAGCGTTATAAATAGAGAAAGAGAGAGAGAGAGAGAAAAGAGCGTCGCATATGACAGCGTAGAAGAGAGAAAGAGGAAAGAGAAAATCGAGAGAGAGAGAGACACTTACCTCGGACACACCTGATGTAGTTGTTGAACTCCTTTTGCAGTCTGTTGGCGGCGTTCTGCTGTCGCGTAAAGTTCTGCAGGTGCTCGTCGAATATGTCGTCGGCCGTCCGGTCCACCTTGCCCAGGTTCTGTAGAAACTGCGGGGGAAGAAGAGAGATTTTCCGCGTTAGAAAGCTCGACTGGCGACTTTTCACTCGTTCGAAGCGCGCGATGAGTCACGAGACCGAGTGTGTAAATCACCGGTTTCGAGAGAGCTACTGATATAACGAAATCATACAACTACGTCGCCTTTATGCTTTAATCGCTCAAAGGTCGATGGCTCGTTCAACGAAAAACATCGCGCATTCGAAACTCTCTCGATATGGACAGGCGCGACGACGGGCAACAAAATTCGACCGGGCTAATTAAGGTCTCTTCGAGTTTCGTCTCCGATCCCAATCTACATAGCGAGATCCGAGACCTTACGCTGTATTCCCAAGACATTGTGCCATGAAAACGTTCTCGCACACTCGTAATAGCATATATACGAGGCCACGTCGCGCGTGTATAGTCGTTTTATAGATCGTATACACGCACAGGGAAAAGGCTGTGCTGATGCGTAGGAACACGGAACGTGGGCGCATCGCTCGCAGCCTAATTCGTATATACACGAGTTTCGGTCGGGCGCGATTACCTCATACCTCGCGCGACTTTCGAGTCTCGATTGGGAAACGAGTCCTGACTCCTACGTGCGCGTTTCTTTCTCCGAAACTACATGGCTGCAGTGTGGAACGAGGAAATCAAACGCACGATGTCGCGTATGACTATATACGCAAGAGTAGTCCAGAAGCTGGATTTGAGCAACGTCGTAAAAGTGTATATACGAAAGGGGGAAACCGCATTACCGTCTATTATACTCGTATAACAGAATAGCGCCGTAACAATTTACGCCACGGATAAATTGTACTTTCGAGAGAGGGAGAGCGAGTCGATGAGTAAAATAAGTCATGAAATTTTCTCGCGTTTACTTAACAAGCGATTAAATTGGAAAATAGCAGGGAGGAGAGAGAATCTTCCGATGTCTCTCGCCGAGCCCACAATCGGTGTTTCCCCATATATCCACGAGAGAAAGGCGCTCGACAATTGGCATCCACGGCAGATCCTCTCCGACGTTCGACAATCGAATCGGCGCATCTATTCCCCGCGTACATTACGCAACTCTCGGAGCTTTGAAGAGTTTCGACGGCAAAAAAGTGCCACTTTTCCGGCGCTAGCGCAAAAACCGTACGCGTCATCAGTTTTACGGCTGATCGTGAAAAGCGAGGAGAGGTTTTTTTCGAGGTTACGCAAGGTTACGGCTATATGCTTGCGAATGTGGGAATCGCTCGTAATAGCGCGTACTTGAAGAGAGTCGTTAGCTAATATTATAATTGCACGCCGTACGTTCCTTTCCAAGCTCGCTGCAGTTCGGTATATATTACATCTGATTTTGAATATAGCTAAGAGCGCCTATCTCGCTCGGCGTAAGCTTTTTTTTATAGACGAGTGACTCAGCGCACGTAACGTTGACGCTCGATAATCATCGTTAATGCTCGAATCGAAGGAATAACGAATCTCCCGATTAGCGGCGGCGCAACAATGTGTGTCGAGTAGCCGCACCGCGATCCAATTCGCTCTCTCTCTCTCTCTCTCTCTACCGTCGAGGGCCGTATAATTGCACTACAGCGCATTAACTGAAAGGAGCGAGTGTAGCGAAGGAGGCCGAGATGATAAATCATTTCCGCGAGAGCTAGCAACGGTTTCTCGGATTCGAACGCGTCCGAAAATATATCCCCCCGGGACGAAGCGCACGCGGCGACAGAAGCGATGTGTGGAAGAGGAGCTAAAGTGCGAGAGGAATGCTGCTCTGTCGGAGGAGATGAAACAGACGATCAGCTGGCACTGGATTGAATGATTGATGGTTATATACGGATGGATTTTCTACGTATACGTCTCATAGGTATTATTTTCACAGTCGCGAAATAAACGCGGGTGAAAAAAGAGACGTTACATCCCGATATCTCGCCATTCCATTCTCTATACAGCGCAGTCAGCCAGCGGCGGACAAGTGCATCGCACAGCAAACCCAGACTCGCATACTTTCACGGAGGGCGAAGCGGCGCGGCAGAGCAACCCGTTACTTCGGCCACGACCTTCCGCCTGCAGCAGCGCGTTATTCGCGCTCACCTGTGTCTACAGGCGAGAGGACATCGCACATACGCGAGCAGCGGAAGTGGAACGATTATTGGAGTGTGGGAATCGCGAAAAACTAGAGGTCAGCTGTAATATAATGCATGGAAAGATTCAATCGAGATAAGCGCTGTGGGGGGATGGTTTTCGCTTGATTGTTACACGCGAGCGTTGTTGTTGTTATTCGACGATGATGTTTGCGCGCCCCACCTGTTATACGAGTCGAGCTCTTGTTGCTGGTTTGTGCCTGTATATACACGCGATTGTATTTTCGATTGTGTACATCAGACGGAATCAATCGACGCTCGCTCGAAGACTTGGAGAATCGTAAAAACGTTATACATTCCCCCTGAAAGCGCGTGTGGAAATGACCGGTTGTCGCTCTTTCTCGGTCTTACGGATTTATTTGACACGCAATAATCTCGCGGGGTAATTGAATAATAAATTACATCATAGCTGTGATTTCTTATTCGATATACTGCCTTGTCGGGGCTGAGAATTTTTACCTCGGAGGAGTTTCAGGTTACCCGCGGGAAATTTCGCCTTTCAACGCCGTATTTTTACACAGCCGAGAGTGAGAGGCGCGTAAACTCGCGAAAAAGTAACTTATCTAGCAGACGCAGTGCAGCCGTCATCTCTCGAGGCGATAAAGACACAACTGCGCCGGTCCTCTCGCAGACGCTCTTTACGATATACCCAGTGTCTCTCCCGGAGAGAAATAAAAAAGAGGAGCCTGCGCATGTACAGCCGAGAGAAGTTATGCTAAACGGCTAACGGTTAAAGAGAACGCGCCAAAGCGTGTGTACGCGTCGGAATCGGCGACTCGCCGTCTCGAATAGGTAATATAGAGCCGGCCGGCACACACTGGGTCGCCGCCGAAAATTTTCTCAGGAATCGGAGCTTGCTTTCTTTCGATTTCGTTCGGCATAGGCGTGAGCTGAATTTGGGATGGGCTGAGCAGCTGTTTCTTCAGAGGGGAGTGGAAATTTGTTTTACGAAAATTTGAAAAAAAAAAAAAAAAAAAAATCTAGCTCGTAGGAAAGCGAACGCGAGCGCGTCTGGGAGAGAGAAAAACGAGAGAAAAGTTTAGAGAGGAGTCTGACCTCTGTTTCGAGAGAGCAAAGTTTTTGCAACGAAAATAGAACACGTTGTCCCTCTCTCTCTCTCTCTCTCTCCGGGATTTTATTAATAGTAAAAGGCAGACGACGCGAATGTCCCGTTGCACAGCTATTATATTATTGCGTAGCCGTCGTCCTCTTGTTTTTCGACTCCCATTGATTCTCGGACGCGCGAAAAATCAGAGGCAACTTTATTTTTCCTTTCCAGCTATCAAAATTTTCATTCGGTGATAACATTCGCCTCTCTCGATATATTCCCCCTCCCTCTCTGGCGCGAATTTTTCCATAAAGCCTACCGTTACTCAACCCACTAACTGTTTTACAGTTTCTCTCGCGGGATAATAAAATTATCACGCGGGGAGTTTAGTGAAAAATTCAAAAATCCCTCCCGCGCGCATTAAACGGAAACAGGTTTTCGCCCCGATACGCGCGCGGAATGCGTATGCGAAAACTGTAACGATATCGATCATTTTTCCGGGCTTTTCCGAAGACGATGAAAGAACTGCATTACTCGCGAAACTCTACACCATCTGCTTTTATACGACGTATCGGGTGGCTATATGCCTTTTAGTGGCAGATAAGATAGCGACGCTCGACTGTATGAATAATATATAGGATAGCAGAGTATCGAGTCGCTTCTCTCTTTCTCTTTTTCTTTCTCGTCGAGTAAATAAAAACTTCTTTGTCAGTTTTATCGGGAGATGACTCTCTATTTCGCGCGCAAAAATCTTCGTAGGCATTTCACGAGAGTGGAATATGCCAAATATTTTTCTCGGATATTCGCTCAGAATGTTGCTCTTATCGCGGATTTAGATTGCCGGCGAATCAGGTGTGCCTGGCGCCGGTGCCAAAATTATTCCTCTTCACTGGCTCGTTTCGCACGTTCGTTACGATTGTTAATTAAAACTGCGATAAAAGCAACAAGCTTTCCGGGTATTCTATTCGTGGACCAGCTGGAAGCTGAAATTCTTGATTCGTCAATATTTGACATAGCAGAGAAGTCAAATTTCGCTGCACGGCGCCGAAAGAGTATATTGGATTAGTTCCAGCAACGACGTGTGCCTTTTTTTTTTTTACTTTTGACGCTGTACGTGTTTAAAATGTAAACTGACGTAACGACTGGGCATTAGTGCTTAGAATTTGCCGAGGCTAAAAATAATATTCTCCTCATTGCTTCCGGTCTCGAGAACGTTTCGTATTCTCTTTTCCCTAATTGCTTTGGCGCTTTTTTTTTCGAATTTTCACTCAGCTGCAAACTTGTCGTACGAAAATATTTGTGGAAGCGTTTTTATTTTATTTGCAAAAGCGTGTATACGAGCATCGCTAATGTAATCTTGTATACTTGAGTCATTATAATCTCTCGCCTTTACTTTGGCTGATTAACTTTGTTTAGAGTGTAGAGCATTACACACACGAATGAGCGGACGATAAAGCGAAGCCCAAATCCAATCTTTGCCGAGCGTAAAGCTTTGTTATAAGCAAACGAGTTGTTGCTAAAAATCTATTTGCGCGACTATTAAAGAAGTTTAATAAAATCTTCGCGCGAGCCTTGCGTAACGTAATTACGACGAGTAGGTATTTACAGATAGAAGATGGATCTCGGTAGGCGCATGTACTTGTTCATACATTACAAGTGGATCACGTCGACGATGGCGAGACAGATGAAGGCAGAGATATACGCTTTCTCTATCTTGTCATCCTCGGCCGTGTTATTACGAAATTATTATACGAGGTCGAGGGTACGAAAACACTTGTTTTCAGCACTTGCAGTATCTCAGGCCGCGGTGAAAGTTAAACGCAGTTTGAGGAATAACAACAAACAGCCTATTTATGCGGATTGAAAATCCTAAGAGAGAAGGGGGGGGGGGAGAGCAATTTAAGAGAAGGGTCGTCGCACGCGACCGCAGTCGAATTCGGTTCAAGGGACGATGGCCGCGGGAGAATCGGAATGTTGGCGCGGAGGTTCGGACATCAACCTCGTGTGCCGGCTACCTGCTCTTATACGCACCGGTATATCTATACATCTTTCTCGCTTTGCCTCTCTTTCTCTCCGCGCGCGTTTGGATCCAGCCGGTGCACACGAGCTCTCTCTCTCTCTCTCTCTCTCTCTCTCTCTCTCGAGGCGCCATTACGCGCCGGCGAACCGTTCGCTCGATTTGACCTTTTTTTTTCTTTTGTGTGTATAATACAGATCGATCGCTACTCTTTCGGAAGCTTTTTCACGCTTCCCGATCTCGCGCCGTCGCACCTGTCCGAATTAGATTGCTTTTTTTTCGGTTTAGCCCAATTTTCGTTGTAAAACACAAAACAATCGCGCGCGAATCGAAACGGATCGAGAGGGGCCACTACGCGACAAGATCCGGAGAGAGAACGGCCCAGCGGCAGCACACGTAAGAAAACGGACCAGTCCTGCACGGCCCACTCGTTCTCATTCCTCCTTTCGTTCCACTATCTCCTCGCTGCCGGCGGCGGCGGCGGCGACGGCCGAGATAACGGAATCCCCGAGCGTCCGTCCGTGCGATTCATTCCGCGAGAGCGTATGTGTGTGTGTACTGCCGCGAGTAAAAGGACAGGGGGTCAAGAATGTTTCCAAGGCGAAGCGCCGGATTCCTCCCGTTGATCGAAAATGCGCGCGCGGAGGAAAGTTTTCCTCTGCTTAACGCTGCGTATTTATACGCAGTTGTTCTAGGCGATGGATGTGTTTTTTTTTTCTTCGGTGGGCGGCCGCTAGTTTGCATGTTTGTGCAAGAGCTGCAGGCGCGATAGCGATGTAAAGTGCTTGCGCAATTTGTTTGACTAGCGTCGTGTCATTCTTTCGAGCGTGTGCATGTGCGCAGGCTTTTTTGAGCGAAGGCATAGGCGCTTGGTGTTAAAAGCGAGCCGAGAGTTTGCGTGTACGGATTTTTCGTTCAACGTAATGCGTTTGATTTACGATCCAGATACCGCGTGCAGGGTTTCGACTGACTCTCGCGGTTTGTTATTCGCTCAAAACTGGAGTTTAGAATGTGTCTCGACGCTTTCGATCGCGAATACGCTTGCTTTCGAATTTCGCGAACACTTGGGAAATAAATAATGATATTTTAAAAAATACAGCGCTACGCTGATGCGGTGCTACATCTCAAGTCGAAGCAAAAACAAGCCGTAAGACGCGGCTGCGCGAGTCAGAGCTCGAAAATAGAAAGAAAAAAGGATCCTCGTGATCGAGTTGCAGCCAACGCGTAAGAAGAGGCTCGCAAGCATATGACCCGCGCAAGAAGAGTCACACGACGCACGCGTACAGCAGCAGTCCGGGTGGTAAACGCAAGTCGGCTTTTTCGCGCGCGACGGAGAGCAACTAGCAGCCTTGTTTACCGAACCTCCTTCCTGCGCGAGGAAACGCCTATTTATAACCGATGCGGATCTGCATACGCGTGATTCATCCTGATTTTTGTTGCATAACAGCGACTATATAAACAAAAAAATGAATCGAAGCGAAGCCAAAGTTTTTCTCTCTCTCTCTCTCTCTCTCTCTCTCTCTCTCACTCCTGAAAATTCCTCGATAAATCCACGGAGACGAGCGGAAGCACCCACGCGCGAGTGTCTCGATCGTCGCGTCCGTATTAGGCGAGAGAATCGCGCGGAGCTGGACCTTTACGAAATATCCGCACCCACGACAACATCGACGACGACTCACGACACGCGGAATTTGTTTTATTGTTCACCGCGCCGTGAGTCGTGATCGCGGATTTGGCTTTCTCTCAGCGCGCGTGAATAACCGCCGGTGCGAGACGAATTTTTCCTTTTATCTTTGCCGATATAGATTTTTCTGAAAAACGACGTGTGATCGACGATATTTCGTCACGCGTTATACTCTTTCCCGGGTGAGAACGAATCGTGTCCATAAGCCCGACGGACTGTTTGCAAATCTCGCGCGAGATATATATATATATATATATATATATCCATCTCGACGATATATACAGTGCACAAGAGAGCGAACTTAATCCCGATGACGCGACGAGTTAACGCGTAAAAAGAGCGAGGACGCCGCGCCTAATTGAATTAGCCCGTGTCAGGCCTGTGTGCGCAGTATAGGTACACACACGTTGAAAGCAAGAACGAAGAAAAAAAAGAAACAACGCGCCGAGTATAAACGATCGAGACTAAAGGGGATATAATATCCCTGGATGGCGTTTGGGCGCAGCGTAAAATATGCCGCGTGACCGCATACTTTCTATCGCGGTGCAGGTTTCTTCGACCTCAGCTTGCGGCCAGAGAGAGAGAGAAAGAGAGAGAGAGAGAGGAATACTTGGGCGCCTCCTTCGATTCGCGCGCGGCTTCTAATAATCGATCGCCGCGGCGTAGAGCTTTAACTCGAGCTCTCAGCTCCGTGTCTATTGTCTCTCTATCTCTTCTATGTGTGCGGTTATATCGTTGTACATTACACGGCCGATCTCGGGTTTTTCGACTTACGCTACAGCCGATGCCGCGTGCTTTGGAAAGTGTTCGTTATCGGCTCTCACCTGAAACAGAAAGAAAAATCGATGGTCAATACAAATTCAATAGAGCCAAGTTCCTCTCTCTCTCTCTCTCTCCGTAACTCGTCTCGCTCTAGAAGCCACGAAGGAGCAGAAGAAGAACTTCCCGAGCAAACAACTCCGTACACGGAGAGAGTCACGACTACGCGCATTGTTTATTAATCGAACCGCACACACACATACACACACACAGAGAGAGAGCCGTAGGTATATCTTTTAGAAAGGTGCATTCGACGACGGGTCTCTCGCGCGGCGTTTCCACTCGATACAGCCGCACTTGCTCAGCACACCGAGCGAGCGTTAATTACGTTACGGGCAATTATCGGAGTCTGATTGTGCGCCGAGGCTCAACTGTCACCCTGCGGTAGGGATTATTAATCGCCGCCGGGGAGAAAGCTCAGCCGCCGCGAAATTAATCGGACGTACTCCGATTTGTACATGCTTCGAAAAAAAAAATGCCTCTTCGCGCGATTCAGAACAAGCGGCGAATTTAATTGCCAAGATGCAGTAGCGAGCGTTGCACCGGCGAGTGTATTAACCCTCGAGAGAGAGAGCCGTCGAGTGAAACGACCTTAGCCGCGCGCGCAATGCGCATTATACACTGCACGCATACGTGCGCGGACGCACCTCTACTGCGCGCATCGCGAAAACCACCGCTAGGACGCGTAATCGAGCAGCAACCGCGATATAGCTGTTTGTTTGATATATTTTTTTTTTTTTTTTAAGAAGCTGGAACGATCCTTCGCCATAGTGTCGTCGTCGTCGTCGTCGTCGTCGTCGTGGTCGTTAACGAACTGGCGAAAAAAATATTCGTCGACAAAAGCTGCCCGTAGATTCGTCGCTGCTTTTAAGAGCCGCGACGAGGCTTTTGTCGAGCGAGCTCTCAACGCTGCGTTATTGTCCCGGCCATTCAGCTCGCGCGCGCACGTAACGTATTCAAAGTGGCCCTGAACGCCCAGTCTCGTGCTCTCCTCTATACATAGTCGTATACACGTCCGAGATTTCATTCGGCGAATATGCTCGATGAATTTTTCCACGTGGATTAATAACGCCGTGTTGTAACATCTGATCTGCTTTACGAGCTGCGCTTAATTGCGCCGCGGATCGATGAAGCGTTCGAGCTATAACCGAGAGGGGATAAATTTTTCATCGCACCTATAAACCATACAAGAGATACCGAAACGAGGCTCATTACACACACACACACACACACACGTAAGCGTATAGGCTCTTTTTCGAGAGGATGCACCTGCAGGCTAACCTCGTGGTTACGTAAAAGCATAGCCAGTACAGCGTGAAAGGGAGGGGAGAAAAATCTCGGTTATGCGCAGCGCGCGAAAAGTCGTGACTTCCGCGCTACCGCACCGCCCACACGCTTTTCCTTAGCTGCACCCTCGTGATATTTTTTTCCAGAGCCTCGTCGCGCCGCATGCGGGTAATTCGTCCTCGCCTCTTTCGACCTGACCGACGTTTATAGGCTCTCGTGTGTGAGCTGAGTTACCGGTATTGGTTTGCGCACATAACGCTTGTAATAAGCAAGCCTGCACCGCGACGATTGAAAATTCTAAAATAACTCGGTTTAGAAAGTCGCAAAGCTCGTGTTTGTTGTCGTGCACACGTATTTTGTAATGTATCCAGCTTTCTACACAGCAAACCCGTCGAGTGACACTCGCTTCCTATAACCTCTCGCTCTTATATCTCGTTGATATACGTGTGTGTGTGTGTATATCCCAGAAGGAATTACCTAAACGCTGTGGGTATATTCAACCCCGCGCGAAGAATTTCCATCAGCCGCATGGGTTACGCAATTAAGCATTAGAGCCAAGCTCGTCCGCGTCACGATTTAGCCCGAGAGAGAGAGAGAGAGAGAGGAACCGGCATTATAATAATGCGACCTGCACGCGCGGAATGAGCCGAATGCGCGAACCAAACGAGGAAGAAAGTTTGGAAAACGTGAGAACGGATGGATATAATGCTGTGGTATATGCTGGCTTCTATTATGTGTTATCGATGGCTTTAGCACGATTTGGTGTGTCTTTCATTGTTTTAACAGCGGATCTCTCACGCACGTAAATTTTAAATTGTTGGAAGTAGGTTGAAATCGTAGTATTTATTTAAGAGACTCTATTTAAATAACACAGCCGAGTTCGTACTGCAGAGTTATTACAGAAACTAGTGACAAAAGAGCAAAATATAATTGTGGCACTTTTTTGAGAATTAATAATATATATAAATAATACACTGAATAAACTTTATGTGAACAAAAATAGAGAAGGCTTGTTGTGCCGCTTGTCTGCGGTTCGCGTCGGTGCTCGGTCGGGTGCAATAAAACCCAGGTAGCAACCCTCGGACCTCTGCTCCGCTCGTGTAAAGCTATAAGCTGTGTATGTGTGTGCGTATTGTTGTATGTGCAAGTATTTTCTCAACATAAATTATACACGGCAGGTGAGTATATAATACTTTATAATTGCATCACAGCAGCGGCAGCAGCTGGCGGGTAATAATTCCATTATACTTTTACGCTCTCTCATATCGTCTTCAATTAGGCTCGCTAATGTCGTGTGTTTACTTTGCAATTGAAACAAACAATTCGTCACCAGTCGAGGTATGCACTGAACGCGAGCGACAAATCTCATTTGGGCTGGTCGATAATTGTCCAGTCAGATGTTAACACCCTTCTCTCATTAGGTCAAATGTCGCTGACGACCCAATTTTTTCAAAAAACCGACCGCGAAAAGCTTCTGGGAGGCAAAAATAAATCGCGGAAAAGTCCTGGCTCTGCAGCAGCAGCAGCAGCAGCAGCAGCGAGCGCTTCAACGAATTTAAGCCCCCGCGACCCAGTTTCCGAGCAAGTGCAATCTCGTTATAGATTTCCGCGTCGCTGCAGGAGCCCCGAGTGTAATAAAAAAGCGCTGTGTATATGTGCAGCCGAGTCTCCGATGCATACGAGAGAAATCCAGGATTTATCGGTAGATGATGCAGCGGCAGCAGTCATAGTTTTACGATCGCGATATTTATCCGCGGGCGTGATGCGGATGCATCGAGAGGGGATTACGGCGATATTCATTGCGAGTAGAACGGGATTATCCTACATTTTTCCACCCGTGAGTATAAAGATCGCGAATAGAAGATATAGATCGCATGTACGCGTCTCAGGTACCGATGGTCGGTCACGCGCATAGATGATAGAGTCAACATCGAACCGTCAAGGCGAGTGATCGGCAAACACAGTAATTTGCAGATGGTCGCATATACGCGTATGCATGTGAGCAGTGGTATACAGAAAAATCTCTTAATTATTCAGCACAGCAATTCCGATGTTCGATATCTCGACACATGCAGCGGCTCTCGCGCGAGAGATAGAAATCTATAGCAAGAGAGAGAGAGAGAGAGAGAGAGAGAGAGAGAGAGAGAGAGAGAGAGCTAGAGCAGCAGCTGCGCGTGCCCTAAGAAACCTCTCAATTCGCCGGCTTCTGTGTGTAGGAAGAAAAATAAAGCAGACTACAGTGGCGCAGCGGCAATGGCCTTAATTGTTTATTTTTTCTCTCCATTGCAGAACCGCTATGCAAGAGCCTAATTACGAGTCGCTCGTAGATTAACGGGCTCGTGATCTATCGGAGAAATATTCGATCAACTTTATTTATTCCAAGAGACGAACAAGAGAAAGAGAGGTGCGAGGGAAAATGAACGACAAGAGCACATGTGCTGCAGAGTCGGTCGATCCGTATATTTATATACAAGTCCTGGACATTGGCCAGGACGAGATCCCGCATAGTGTGCGCTTTCAAGGGGTCTCACTCGTCGAACTCATCTTATTACTAAATAAAACGTCGTTTCGGCATTCGTCTCTATAAATACACCTCGCGGAGCTCGCTCAGTCGTTATCCTGCAGTCCAGCTCTTCTCGACTAATTAAACAGCCCTCCGAAACAATGTACACACCAACGACGACGACCCTTTCATAGAGGTGCATCAGCCCTAAAATAAGCCCTTCGCGATGCATCAACGTCGGGAGATACAACAGCGAAGGCCTTCCCTGCGTAGAGAGAGCCAAGTAGTTATGGAACGCGAGAGAGCTGCGCGCATCGCTGCCGCTGGCACTGTTAATTGTAAAAGGGGGCCGAGAAAGAGGCTCTCGTCGCAGCGGCTCGGCTGCCGAGCTTGTCGTCTATTTGAAGAAAGGTCACTCTCGGCGCTATGCCTTTCTCCCTCGCGTTGCAGCGCCGTGGATTCGAGATACGCGATTGCACACCTGTGAGAGATGAGACTGTACGTGGGTGGAATATTACGTGGTGAAAGGGTGAAGGTTGAGGGAGCGCGCGAGGAATCCGCGACGAGTCGATCCGAAGAGATTGTGCGCCGCCGACGAGTTGTTACTAGTGTCGGTGAGCTATTGACCAACCGCTCGTGTATATCATTGTTGCTTATATACGTTCACGCGATGTCTAAAAACACCGAAATTCCAGAGAGCAAAGCAGACGCGACAAACCGCAGTGCGTCCGAAAATAGCAGCTACTGCACCCGATTTCGAATTCGAATAACCGATGCGCGTCTCATCCCCACACATCTTTAGAAACTAGACCTAAATTTCGAACCGCCGCACACGCCGTAGCTTGAATCGTGGAAAGCGGCCGGAGGAGAGCCAGAGAGAAAAGTCGCAGACGAGAGAGAGAGAGAGAGAGGCGCTCGTAGATATATTTGCCGTGTGGTGTACGACAAGACGACTCCCGGGACTCTACGGTACAAGAATAGTAACTGGTATAGCCCGTCGTCGTGTGTGTAGCATAGCATAGCGCGAGCTCGCGTGTATATAGTATATACAGAAGACGAGTCTGCGCGAGTTTTTGCCTGCGAAGAACACTTGTATTCTTATAAAAGTCTGCGGGGGGTCCTCTACTCGCTGCGATGAATTTTAATACACGCAAAAACGAAAATTCCTCTCCCGGCTGATATCGACGAACTCTCGCAGCGCAGCTTCACCATATCCCTAATAGTCCGCCCGCGTTTTTCGCCTCTCCGCCGCGAAATAAGGTCAGCGTCCGCTCTTATATATATAATATACCTACTCCAATATCGCTACTCCCACTCGTCTGCGATCTGTAGACGCAAGTAGGCTAGCTCGCGAATTAATTAGAGATACTGCAAGTCGCGCGTAACTAATAAAAAAAATACCGAGAGACAGGATGCGGACTTTTGATCAGATCGAGAGCCGAAAACGTCAGTCGGGGACGGAGAGCAGATAGTCGTCAGACTTTGCGATATTCGGAACGCGAGGGGGTATGATCGTCGTTTCGTGGCAGAGACGCGCGGATATGGATTACGTAAGAGAGAGGAAAGTATGAGCGAGGAGAATGATTAAGTTTTAGAAAGTTCCTGCGGAGATGCAACGACGATGTTTAACCGATGGGAAATGATAAAACCGGGAGACTGGGCTGTCTATGTTTCGATATCAATTCTAGCACAAAGGAAACGAGATCAGAGACGGAAGGAAAATTCATGAAAGGTATCAGTGCCATATGAAGCGAGCGAGCCAAGTCCGATGATGTTGCCAAGCGTCGAAAGTACGATAAATTTCACGTGGATTTAAAATTTTTCCCGCCGATTTCTGACGGCATAACCGACACTGCGTAACGCGATCGAGATGCAGAGACGATACGATGCCTGTGATGCAAAAGCCATTGTGCGGAGAAAGAGGCTGCTGTATCGCAGACGTTTTTGATTGTCAGACAAGCTGATTAGCCCAACTGACGATTTTATTCTTTCTCTAGTGTGCATATTGTACCGCGTTGAGTAACTTTGTTTGTAAACGGCCGTATTGCGCACGACTGTGTGCTCGCGGAGAGCTATATCACACGCGTATGCAAACGAGCTGAAACCTCGCCAGAAAAAAAAAAGTGATTCGAATATATATTTTTATTGGACGATGCATAATACAAAGCAGCAGTGCTCCGCTTATTTTTGGCTCGACTACGTGCGCCGCATGAGGCTTTCGCTTGCGTTGCTGTCACTTTTCTTTCTCTCCCGTTGTATTGTACGCGAAAAAAAAACACGATTTTTCCAGTCTCAACACACACACACACACGCTCCTCGCTCGATCTCCAATTACATCTCTGAAAAACCTCGGACGCGATCGCTCGAAAAAAAAGCGGTAAACTTCGGGTACATTGTACGAAGCTCCCCGAAAAAGCGAAGTACAGCCTCCGAAACTCTTCAAGACCCGGAATTCCAGAGCGCGAGGATTTCACGAGTGTACCGGGACCGGTTCTACCTTCGCACACACGCTGAATCCGTTCAAACGACTCCCGCAACGAGAGACACCCACGAATTATACCTGGCGAATGTGTGTATGCGTATATATCCCACGCGAGAGAAATTTTGTTGCATTCCCACGATGGAGAGTTTTCGGGAATCTATATAGCTTGCACCGGCACCTGTCGATACAGGCCGTATATATAGTTTACGTGTACACAGATGCAGCATCGGCGATCAATTAGTCGCTAAGCGACTTTTGCGCCTCTCCCCCCTCTCTATCTCGAAGAAAGTAACGGTGGCCAGTAGCGTCCATTACTCCCTTGTTTTCAAACAGGATTTCCGTGCCCGATGCAAGCCTATACTATACACACGTGCACGTACACATCTATCGATAGCACAATACAAAGTCGCGCCTGTCGTTGTAGGGTTTCGTTTCGGCATTCTCTCTCTCTCTCTCTCTCTCTCTCCCTCTCTAGTATACATAGCAGCTTTTCCAGTGCATGTAAAGCGCTTACGATCTAGATCTTTGCATTATTTTTACATCCTCGCCGACATTGATGTAGCGCCTATATATAGTGCGTTTTCTCCTTTCTGTGTCGATACGCCGCCGCTGAGGTTTATGAATAGATGCGCGCAACTGAGACGTGCTTTTCGATCCGCTGGAGATACGACGCAGCACTGCGAAATCGCGTGTAAAACAAAAGAGTCTACGCGGAGGACTTGGGTTTATTGTACACGCGTTATATACGTATATAGCTAAAGGGGGGAAATGGACTTTTTGCTCGAGAAATTTATTCATCTCGCATGCAAATCGGCAGTATACGCGTTGCATGAATAATCGCACGCCTATAGCACTTCCATCGCGTCGTCGTTTATACACAGACGGACAGAGAGTCAATTTGTACTTCAATTACCGATGCAGTGTGTATCGATCACTCGTTCACTCGCATAAACGAGCTTTATCATCGTCGTAATAAACCCACTACTTATTCGGACGAATGAAAAAGGCGTCTTGTTTATTCGAAAACGGTTTTCCGATCCCATTCCCTTCTTGCGCGCGCGGACGACCCGGTATTTGCATTCGCCGATAAACAAAAATCCACGGCGCACCGCTAACGATTCTAACTAGATCAAGTGTATCTCCGGATCTTATCGCGCAGCCTCGCGGGCGATTAATTAAAAGTCTTCCTCTCGCGCGCGCGCTTGTAACGGAAAATACACACGACGTGCGCCGTTGCAGAAACTCGTTCGGGGACTATATACCATAAACGGTATACGCAGCGCGATCGGCTGTGAGAGAGAAGAAAAAATGCATAATGCACTTGTGCTCCGCGAGCGATTGGCACAGGGAAGCTATGCCTTAGTTTCGTAATAAGGACCGATGCGCGCAGCAGCAGCAGCGTGTCTGGCTCTATTGGAAATCGAAACCTGTGTGTACAGCCGCGTGCGTGGCAGATTTGATGTAATGATCGATGCTTTTTTTTTAGCTCGCGGCTATGTATAGTTAGGCGGTTAATTTGGCTGCTGCAGCCGGTGAAAGTTTGCCTTCGAATCGGATCGTTTAATCTCGTTTGCTTCGAGCCGTCTATATCGATTATAGGATTGTGCATTATTGAGACGACCTCATCGCCGTTGTTGCGAAATTTGAAATTCCGAAACCGTCCCACGAAATGGAGTCGTATATTGGCGCCTTCCGCGTAAGATTTTCTCGCGCATTAAAAAAATCCGCAACTGCCGGTAGCGATATGCATGCATAATGTACTCTTTGCGTACATGCGCTGAAAAAAAAAAAAAGAGAGCCGTTGCTTCGTTCGCGGAACGTCACGGCTACATGCCTCCTAATGACCGATGGAAAATAAAACCGAACGCTTCCTCCCGGCAATGAGAATAAAAAGGATCTCGGGCGTTCGATTATGCTTTTTTTCATTATATATAGGCGCAGCTCGTCGATCGTCGAGACAAGATTTCGGAATCGAACGCGCGTTTGTTTTGGCTTGAATAACAAATTTGTGATCGTAAAATCGATAAAAATTGCATCACGCAGTGCGAGGATTCTTATACTCCTAATCAAGCCCCTCCAAACCTACACTCACCGCTAAACGTCGCGGCGCACTTCTCTCTCTCTCTCTCTCTCCGCAAATAAACCCATTTCCCGAGAGCTCAAACACACACACACACACACACACCGGCGTAGTATCCATCAGAAGTCTATCCCTCCCGAGCTCTCCGGATCTTCCTTAAATACGCATAACGGCTCTCTCTAGCGCACATCACGGAAATCCACATCTCTCTCTCTCTCTCGTCCTCTGTCAATCCCGTTTCGGCCGGTGGCATTGACGCGAGTTGCATAAGTAATTGTCATTTTAAATGTAACCACCTTCCGTCCGGGCGACGACGACGACTACTACTGCATATACGGTTGCGTAACACGGCGGCGACGCTCTCGTGCAAAAGCCGCGCGTGGAAATAGCACGGAACGAGTGTGCGCACGCGAGACGATCTCTCGGCTTCTTCTCTCTTCGGCCGGACGACCGCACGGGAACACGCGCATAGTATAATGAGAGACGCTCGCGAGGATATGAAAATAGCTGCTAGCCCTGTACCTACAAGTTTCTGTATTTTCACTGCTGATTGTACACTGATATATGTGGAATTCTATACCTTCTATGCATAAGGTTCGCACCTGTGCGCGGATAAAAAGAGCCGCAGTTAGAAAGCCCTCCCGGCGTGTATACGCACGCGATGATATGCGGCAAGAGAGGTGAAAATGCGCACGTGGATATTGAATGACAGCATATATAAGGCGCGTATACAGCTTGCACCCGATACCCTTCGCGCGCGAACGAGCCTCGGCCTGGAAACTTTTTGTTTATTCACTGTGATTTCTCTCGCTGCTCGTACACGTTTCCTTTTTTTTCAGATGTATAAATAACTCGTTAAACGCGCGCAATTAGCGTCTCCGCGAGATAATAGAGAGCTGACAAAAAAAAAAAAAAAAAGGCAACGGAGCCTATATACGTATAATTTCGGCGCTGCGCGTATAGAGATAGCGTCTATCATGCCCGGAATCGCGCCGGTTTTAATTGCTCTCGCGGCGTAATTTTCTGCACTCGGTAAGCGAAACTTGCAGCGATCTCTCTCTCTCTCTCTCTCTCTCTCTCGTTTCTATTCCGAACCCGCGGAACTCGCTGAATAGGAGTAACCCTACACCGCTTTCGGAGAACGCATTCTTTGGCTGAATCGAAGTAAGTACGATATCGCGGAGCGCGGCAAAAAAAAAAAAAAAAAAAAAAAGGCATCCGGCAAGGATAATTTTTCGCCCGACTATACGCGAGACTCAACAAGTGTACGTATATGTGTATATAATCGGTTTTCGAGGATGTAAACAGTCATCTCTCGGAATAACACGACCACAGGTGTGATGTCTTTTCTCACTGCTCTCGGGCTATGTATAGGCGCGCATACCTCTCGCGGCTTATCACACTCGGTCTGTACCTACTTTCCTTCGGCGTATCAATTTCGCCCATCGACCGACAGATGCTTATCGGCTCACATAAATTACTCGCTATCCCGATATACATATATATATATATATACACCCAAGTAGGTATGCGTGTAACGGTAAGCTGTCGACGAAGACACGTACGAGTACGTGCAAACGCAGCGAGAAAAAGAGGTTATGTCACGACGCCGCTACGCACACGCAGAGACAGGTAGGTAGGTGTATCGTCAGCTCTCTTTCTCACCTTCTCCTTGGCTCTGCCCGCGTGCTTCTGCACGGTCTTCGCGATGAGTGCTCCCTTGCTCTCTGCCATGGCTGCTACTTGTTCTCCTCGCTCCTGATGCTGTACGAACGAACTGCTGTCGTTGCTCTGTCGCGCACGCACTGACTGTACAATCGCACTCTCGGAGGAGGAAAAAAAAAAAAAAACGAACGAGTTGCAGCCGACGGAGAAATCAATCAGGGCCAATAACACTGCAACGGATTACTCTCTCTCTCTCTCCTCTTCTTCACTATAACGTATACTGGTTATGTACGCGAGGCTCACACCGACCTGTGTACAATCAACTTCCCGGTCTTTTCTGAGATATACGCTATGTGTATACTGTACTAGACTCGAGACGACTATATGCGTATATGCGAGTGTACGTGTGTGTCTGTGTGTATGCGGATATACGTATATATTGAAGAATGAGGCGCGCGACGACGCCAGGCGTTCAGCGAGTGTGATGCGCCGGAGAGTACTGGCGGCCGCAGCCGCTCCTCGCTGTACCGTAGGCCACGCGATCCGAGCTTGGCCCCTCTCTCTCCTCGCGGATACCCCCCGTCTCGCGGACTCGGCAACATCTGGCGGCTCGGCGCTCGGTGGGAGAGGCAAAGGCGACGTCGCGATTGGTCGGGGTGAAAGCTGCGCGGTAAATTCGAATCGCGAATTTTTCCTCGAAGGAGCTGATGGGATGTGGCAAAGTAAAACACCGGGCTGGTTGATTTGTAAATGGTTTTATTAATAAATTATCTTTTCTTATTTCGCGATGAGGATTGCTCAAAAGAAATAAACGTCTGATAAAAATCCATTTTAACAACAGAAACAGACGGACGACACGCGCAAATGTGTGTGTGTGTGTGTGTAATATATGTGTATAACCGTAATAAGTTCATACGTATACCCGATACACAAGGGCGATAGACAAAATGTTTTCTCTTTCTCGCTATCATCGCTCATACTCATCAACACATGGTCTATCCAAAAATTACAATTGACAAAAGCGCCTTTGCCTCGCGGGCCGCTCGGAATTTTACTCTTCGTCGCTTGTATATATTATACGCTCTCCCTCATTTTAAATTCTCAATTTTCACCTCGATATAACCACCAGCTTTCATAGTCAAAGTTATCTCTTTTAATAATAAAATTCTTTCTTTTTTTTTCATTATTATTGTACTTAGATAATTCTCTCTCCCCCATTTTTTCCCCAGCAAACCTCCCTTAAATTTTTCATTCCGCGATATACATTAGTGAGTCGTGACGAGTTGATCACTTTGAACAACCTTGCAGGATAGAAAGATAAAAATTTTTTTAGAAAAAAATATATGTATATATCGGTACATATATAGACTTTTTTGTTTTCTGTTTCTTTTTTTTTAATTTTTTTTTTTTTTTTTTTTTGTTATCTTAAGAAGTTTATGCTCGAAAGCTCGGGGGTCGGCGCTCAGAGCGCTCGTCGAGCTTTCTTCTATACGTCTGCTGCTGCATCTTATTTCCAAATATTCCTCTTTATACCTTATCTTCGCAAGGGCAACGTCACTCAAAGTAATGCGCACTAATATAATAAGCATTGCAATTTGAACATCGGTGCTTGTTTAACGGATCATTTTGATTGTATATAATATCGGTGTGAGAGACATGGTATAATAAATTGCATTTGGGGCGGCCGGGACTCATCTCCTCCCGTCTGTTTATTATTATTTTTTTTTAGACTTTTCTCTAATACGTATGTGATTCCGTGCGAACCGCAAAAACAAATAACCGCTGATCGAGAACATTTTTTTTCTTTACAAATTTAGCTCTGTATAACACGCGCGCCGTGTGCTTTGTTGTACCTAATATAACGTTTGCTTTTAGTCTTGGAAAAATTGGATAAGGCCATAAACCAATCTGGCGTCAGCCCCGCACGAGTCCTCGTGCGCGCGCACCAGCTTCGTTTTCCTAGATCTGTAATTTTCTCAAACTCCACCTTTTACATAATTCATATTTTCATTAACTTTATCTCCTCGCACTCGCTCGCTCTCTCTCTCTCTCTCTCTCTTCTTTTTTTGTAAACTTTTCTGGTAAATTTTCTATCACTTTGTTATAAAACCAATCCTCTCTCTCTTACTTTTGTCGCTTGCTCGCACAACGCACTCTCACAATCACTCTGTCGCACAATTATAATACGTCGCCTCTGATCGCGGCTCGTCTCTCGCGGTCTGCAGTCATCTACAACCGTCCCAAGTCTCTCGCGATTCTCGGCTCCGTCCATTGTTTTCATTAAATAATTAATTATTCATTTACGTTATTTTCTTTTCTTTTAATTAGTTACCTTACTTTATTCTAAAACTGTCTCGGGTCCTCGTCGACGTTAATCTATCTTTCTTTTTTTTTTTAACGTGTTGTCGTCGTTGTTCTCTACTTCGGTATTTTATTTATCCGCCTGCCCTCAACTTTTAACTTTACGACGCCTAGCCACTGTCGAATCGTTGCAAAAGCACATGTGTAAACTTCTCTTTCGCCCCCTCTCGCATCATCATTTTATAATGATAATTCTAAAATAAGTATAATAATATCTACTACTCCTAATCTGTAATCTCGACACGCAAAATTTGCATCGCAAGATTGTGTAGTAGCTGAGGAGCCGGTGGGTGATCTTTGAGACAGAAAGTAAAGGTTTTAGTAGCACATTTTTTTTTGTTCTGTTACTTTTTATTTATCTATATTTTATAAGAAAAATATCTTCCTTTTCAATTTTAGAAGTAATAATATGTGTTACAGGAATTGAGTGAGTTGGAGTTCTCGTTTTATTAAGGTACGAAAAAATCTGCAGTCGTTGATATGACAAATATACTAGCAGTCGATATAGCACTGCTTTATTTCTTTGTTTTTTCGATCCTTGCAATTGTCTTGATTGATTGGTCCATCTTACGACGTATATAAATTTATTACAATTCAGTTGTTTATGCTGGGCAAAAAAAAACTCATAATTGTTCGGTCACGATTTTCCAAATTTTGCAAGACGAATCGAATGGAAATCTGGCGCGCCTCGTTTGCTTTGCATCTAAAAGGTAATGGTTAATTAGCTGAAAGTGCGAGGGTACGAATCAATCGTAAAGGCTTTTTTGTACGACCCGAGAAAAAGTAAAAAAAGAAACATGATTAAAACATCGTCTCCTGTACATACGAAACATGTTCCCGTCTCAAAAATCACAGTGCGGCACCGCGCATCATTTCGACGGGTGTGGTTTGTAAACCTGTACAAAAGTTGATCCTCGTTTACATTCTACGCTTAATAATGGTACAATAATGATGCATTTAAAATGTAACTTATATAACCTTAGTACTGATTAACGATGGCTGCATTCCAGCATAAGCCCAGCCTTTGGCCGAGTGGAGCTAACAGACAAATACGCTCCTACGAGTGTAAAACTCCGCTGCCTTCTCTCTAACTCGTACTCTCTTGAGACCCCAGTCGTGTCTTCTTACATCCGTTCTTCTCTCGCCAAAACTATGCAACACTTCTAATTTTCTAACTATATACTCTATATAAAATATCGTTAGTATAACTAAAACGCGTGTTGGGTCTAGCTGGAATGCGGCCCTTATTTATGCCTCCTCCATCATCCTTTCCAACTTATTCTTTAATGCTCCATTTCTCGATAACTTCCATTTTGTTTTACATATACTTCTTTCATTTTTCGTTTTATGCGCATATAATAATTGTCCATCTCTCTTTCTCGCTTGCTCGTTCGCTCGCTCTCGCACTCATTCACGCACAAACGTTCACTCCGTTGCTCTCTCTCTCTCTCTCTCTCTCTCTCTCTCTCTCTCTCTGTACTTCATTTGTTTTTTAGTCGTATGTTACAATTTTTCAGTCATTGATCTACTGACAAAATCGCGCAACTCACTGTAGTCTGTCATTGGTCGGTCGATTAGTTTGATTCCCAGCTGTTCTCTTGGCGGCACATCGTTTGTTTTTTAAACGTTTGAACGAATTTTACATTCTCTCGTAAACGAACTTTTAATTCCCCGATTCAACGCCGTCCTCGTGTTTTCTCTTTTTGCCTCGGGCAGGGGACGAGTCTGCAAAAGTGACATTATGTTACACAATGTTTGTATTTACATATTTGCGTATGCAGTTCCACGCTCGGCTTCGTACATACCTTCTTGTTGTTGTTCTTCCTGCTCCTCTTCTTCGTCCTCGTATTCATATTCGTCTTCCTCCTCGTCGGCTTCAACAACGTAATCTTCTTCGTCGCTTTCGTCCTGCAAGGTAATAGAAACAACCGTGAATTTAAAAATCACAGATAAGAAACAAAGCGAAAATTCGGAATTTCCTATACTTACTTCGAGATCTTTATACACCGAATCTAAGAGAACTCCTCCGTCTTCCAAGTCATCCTCGTCTTCCTCGTCGGAAGCTGAAAGAAAGAAAACTGAGTTCGTGAATATACGAATCGTGCATGCATAAGTTAATAACAAGCGTGTGAATAGTCAGCTTAGACAATTACCTTCTTCGCTGTCGTCTTCGTTAGCATCTCCATCTCCATCGTCGTTACCGTTAACCTCGTCGTCTTCGCCATCGCTATCGACTTCGCAGTCGTCAATGTCGTATCTGCGAACATTTCCAAAAGTTGAACATTTTGCTCAGCTGCAAACGAGCCTACCGTACTCCATTTATCACCAACTCACCCGTCAAGGTACCGTAGGCTGGGTATGAGACTGAAGACCTTCTCCCTGTAATTGTCCATGTTTGTCGCTTCATTGTTGAAGAGATCAAGGCTTTTCAAGTTCTTGAGCTCCTTCAACGGCTGTAGCGTGTCGAGGTCCTTGATTTTGTTCCCGCTGAGGTTCAGGTGAGTCAACTTTGGGCTCGTGTGCAGCAGGTTCAAACCGCTCGATATTCTGTTGTCACTTAGTTCCAACTGAAACATTCGAATCGGTTCGTTATAGCGATCGATGACCTAAAGTTCATTCGCACAGCTGAACAAGCGTATATACCTTTTTGAGGTTTGGTAATTTTGGGAAGCCTTTTAAACTGGTGAGTCCCACGTTGATGAGGCTCAGCGATTCTAGGGCGACGAACTCGTCCGTGAGGCCGACGATATTGGTACTCCGGCAATTGTCGAGTACGAACTCTGTAATCTGAAAAAGACGAGAGCAAAATCGACTTTAGCACGCATATAATTTGCATAAAATAGCGCAAAGGTGAAAAAAAAATTCAAATCGAGACACGCTAACACAGAGGAGGAGAAGGGGTCACATGGAGAGAGAGAGAGAGAGAGAGAGAGAGAGAGAGAGAGAGAGGCGCACGTACGGCGGCGGCGCGGGAGATGGGTCATTTTATTGATCGGAGAAAGGAGAAAGAGACGGAAGAGTTAGGCGAGCGTCGCGGCGCGCGTCGCGTAATAGGCGTGTAACGCGCGAAAACTGCGGGGACGAACCGCGATACGAAAGCACGCGAAAGCTCGAAACCTCAGCGCTTGATTTTTCGTTTCGCAAAATCGAAAAGCCATACCTGACTATACGATCCCACCCGGTACAATGACGGAAAAAAGTCAGCACCGTTAACCCAGTGTCGCGAAAGCTCGTAAAAAGGGGCGAGAGTCTCGCGCACGCACGGCTCGTTATAGCGTGGCCCAGTTATGGGGGGGCGCGAGCTAAGGGCATTTTCCTCTCTCGCGACGTGCGCGTGTAGGTATATACGTCAGCCGGTGTGCGTTTCAACTCTTGCGGCCGGCGCGCGCGCGCGAGCGAGATGCGTCACGTGGGAAAACGCGTTGCGTTGAGAGAGCGCGCTTCGATGCGCACCCCATCTCTCATATGTACAATGCGTTATTATAAAGTTTCTCAACGGAGAGTTCTGTAGGTTGTGAATTAAACTCGGTTCGAAGTAAAAATTTTCAAATTCTCCGAAAGGGTAAAAAAAAAGTCATTCACCGCATCCTATCCCGCAGAGGCTTCCTCGATTTCGTATCGACAGAGAGAAAGAGAGGAGCCGCGCATGAGAGAGTAGGAAAGTGCGTCCACGTACAGAGACACGGGTACACAGCGCGCACGGCCGAACGGATCGATGACTGTGCAGCAGGCAGGCAGGCAGGCAGGCAACGAAGTCGCGGGGGCGGATAGCTGATGTACGCGAGCGCGAGCCAAGGGGGTTAGTTAACCCGTTCCCTCTTGAATTTTTGCGCGCGCGCGCCCTCTCCTCCTTTTGTCTGACGCAGACTTCGCGAAGTCAAGGCGCGCGACTCTCTCTCTCTCTCTCTCTCTCTCTCTCTCTCTATATGCACTTCGTCCGCGACTATTTATAGAGCGTCGCGCTCTCTCCTAGCTGCGCGGAGATTTTGCGATTGTTTGCTTTTTTTTTGAAGTTATAAATTCGCGCGCAGTAGGTGGATCGAATTTCTAGACACGAGCTTCCGTTCGATGAATCGTTACATGGAAAATGATGCCTTTTCATAGTGACTACCTGACCAGCGAAAGCTCTTAACCCACCCCCGCTGAGTCTTGTAGCGTCGAATCTTCGTACAGCCATTTCCTCTTACGGGCCACCCGCTGCTTAGAGTGTGTGTGTGTGTGTGTGTGCGGATACGGAGTACATCAAGGTCGGTGAGGCGCCAATCTCACACCGGCTATCGATTTTCAATTCATTCTTCCGGGCGTGTGCCCCGAACTCGCCATCGGGTGTCTTTTATTAATATTATTGTTGTGGGCGAGCCTTCTTTCGATGAAATTTACCAAAGCGAATTTTTCCGAAAATTTTAAGTGAAGAACGTTCGGAGAATCGAAAGCGAACTCGCGTGCTTCTCCTCACTCGCGGCGGAATACGAAAGCGTCGGGATGATAAAAATTCAGCGCGCGCTTACGTAACGCGTTTGAATTCTCTACTTCGCGCCTTTTTTTTCGCCAAGCATAAGCGAAAACGCGCATCCAGTGAGCCACGGAAACGGATTAAAAATCGATAGGAATTCGCGCCTCGAATGCATACATTAATACACGGGTAAGATTAACTCATCACAGAAACGCGCCTATCCGCAGTCAGCCGTGTTCGCACACACGCAGAGAGACGGGGGAGGGAGGGGCGCCCGGTAACACGGTTACGCCACTGCTCTCGCGGCGGCGACCGGCGGAATCAACGCCCACGCGGCGCAAGCGAAATCCCTCGATTTCTATCCCAAAAATTCCGCCTGTCCACGTCGTACTACTGTATGTACGCGCGAGCCACCCCTCGCTATGTGAAAACTTTGCTCGTACACGCGTATGCAGATGCGACGCAATCGACGACGACACATCGTATCCTATAGTATATACGCGCGAAAAAGATGCATCGAAAAAACAGCACGACAGGTGCGCGCGCGCGCGCCGTTTCAATTCGCGCGTGTTATGCGGCGGCGCAGAGAGAGAGAGAGAGAGAGAGAGAGAGAGAGAGAGGGAGAGAGCAAAGTGGACTCGTCCGATAGACACACAACATGGCCGGCGGCACGCGTGACGTCGTCGGCCGTTGCAGCTGTGTAATAGTGCGGCGGGTGTCGCAAATTTTGCCGTATGCCCATTTTCACGGGACTTGTTGCTGAGATTCGTACTATCCTCGGGGACTCGGCTCTGCTTCCTTTTTTCCCGAATCGCGCGCGTGTAAGTATACGCATCACAGAACAGAGTTTACGTGTAGGTGTATGGATACGTATTCGAAGTGCGTATATACAGACACACACACATATAGGTATACTCGCACACTATCCGTATACACGCGTGCATGCACATGCGCAGTGGCGGATTCGGGACGCGGCGTGGCAGAAGAGAGAGAGAGAGAGAGAGAGAGAGAGAGCGCGCTCTACAACAACACACACTGCGTGTATGTATCTATACTTCCCTCTCTTTCTCTCTCTTGACTCTCGCGCAAGAATCCAGCGGGGACGTGCTCAAGTTCAAAGATGCGCGGCCGATCATCCTATTCCCTCGCTCTCTCTCTCTCTCTCTCATCTCGGCCGATCGATCTATCATATCAACCGAGCGCTCTCTCTCTCTCTCTCTCTCTCTCTCTCTCTCTCTCTCTATCTGGCCCACGCACTTCCGGCGGCAGTGCTCACAATGAATAGCGCGACTATAAGAGAGCAAAGTACTCGAAAAGAAAACACGGCCCCGTGCGCGTACCGAACCTTGACCCAATAATACACGGAGCCGAGAGATGGCCGACTTCCGCGAGTTCGCTCATAGATCGATGAATCCGACCTGTTGTCGATATCGCGTATACCACCACCCACCCGGACGGCGAACAGGTGCTGATGTGTGCTAAGGCGCGGGCCTTTCGAAGCTGTTGCGTACGCGCACGGGCCAGTGTACTGCACTTTGACGCCATTCTCTACTATCGCGTGTGCGCGCGTGACGTCGCGATATCGCCGATACACACGCGCGTTTCGAGGGAACGAAAAGGTACGCATCGGCAACGAGAAGGTATACACTATTACGCGGCGGCCGCTAATGCAGCCGGAGAGCGTTCGCACGTTTCCCCGATCAATTAACGAGAGAGCGCCGCTGGCACCGCGGAAAACACGTCGGCACATATGCTCTCGCGGACGAAGAAACGGAGTAAAACCGGGAAAGAGAGTGAGAGAATCGCGACGATCGCGCGCGGCTGTAACGTGTCGGTGCTCTCTCTCTCTCTCTCTCTCTCCCTCTCGCGTGTGTGTGTATATATATATATAAGTACACATATATGTAAGTATACGTGCCTCCGAGCGAGAGAGCGGCGCGAGCGCGCCATGCTTCTTTTTCGCCGTCTCTCCCCGCGATCGCAACGCGCGCTCTCTCTCTCTCTCTCTCACTCTTTCTCTCTTTCTACACGCGCATCCCGATTTCGTGCACTCGTTATTGTCGTCGTCCTCACCCCCGGCTCGATTTATTCACTCGCCCGGCGGAGGCGCTGTTGAATAACGCGCCCGCCTATGCACACATGTACAGACGCACACACACACACACACACAGACACGTTATACGGAGCACGCACGAAGGAGAGAAATCGAGGATTGTGTGTACAACGCGCGACTTTTCCAAATACTATTAGAAAGAACATATACGAGAGAGAGAGAGAGAGAGAGAGAGAGAGAAAAGGGAGCTGCTTGGCGAAAAGGAATTATGGGCAGTAGTACTCACTTCGGCGGGCTTCCTGCCGCGCTTCTCCAGCTCTATCCGCTTCTCCATGCCGCCTGTGCGCGTCGTATCTTCCATGCAGCAGGAGTCGTACCCGTCGACGACGGAGGCAGCAGCAGCCGCACCGTCTTCTCTCGCTCTCGCTACCTACTCCTCCTTTGCTCCGCTGTGTGCGCAGTGTGCAGCGCTGCTGCTGGTACACAGCAGCAGTCCGTCCCTCGCGCGTGGCTCTCTCCCTGCTGCAGCAGCAGCGATAGCGGCTTTCTCAGGTGCACTCTTGGGCCGCGAAGGTACACACTCTCATGGACACACACACACACACACGCACGGACGCGGATGCTCCCTCCGAAAGAGAGGCTCAACCCCGCGATCGCACTTTCTTTTTTCTCTCTCTCTCTCTCTCTCTCTCTGTCTCGGTCGCTTGTACCGCTGCAGGACCGTTTCCACTCTTCACCCAACACTGCTTAGTCAGTCACACGTCCCTGCGCCAACACTGCTGGTGCGCGGCGGCGGCGGCGGCGGCGAGCACGGCGACGGTGATCTCTCAAAGCGAAACGGCACCACCGAGTGCACCAACACTACGCGACAGAGTGAATAGAGAGCGAAGAAGACGGAGCTGCGAAGGAGAAGGAGGAGAGGAAGGAAGAACGATGAAGGAGAGAGAGAGAGAGAGAGAGAGAGAGAGAAGGAGAGCGCGCGCGCGCGTGCGCCCACGGAATATGGAGGAACGCGAACAGTCTGTCGCTCTACTCTCTCTATCTCTCTCTTGCTCGCTCGCTCTTCTGGACACACCGCGAGAGAGCAGCGAGCGGCCGCCGCACCTGGTAGTGGGGGCAGCTAAGGAGCGGAGAATAAATAATGCGGCCCGTGTGCCGTTCTCTATCTCGCTCGTACTCTCTACACCTATCCGTCTTCGATGCCTATTGTCTCTTTTTACTCGCGGCGATGATTTTTCAGCGCGGGAGTCTTTGATTTTTCCTTCCCGCCGCACTCGTCGCGCGTTTCTTCGATGCACAGCTTCGCAACACACGCCTTTCGTCTCTCTCTCTCTCTCTCTCACGCTCTCTGTTACACAACTGTTTTTCTCCCCTGCGCGCGCTCCACTATCCGCACCGGCTCCTTTTTTATCGAATTATCGCCGATTCAAATTCTCTCGTCGAGCGAATCTGCGCCCACTATTATACGCGGGTATAGTTTACGTTTTTTCCAAAGCGGCGCGGCCCAGCTGGCTCTCGAGCGAAAAACACCGGCGCACACACACACGTGCACACTCGTCTCGCGGCGGCCTTCGTCAACGAGTTATATAGAGATATACAACGACGGCGGACGGGGAAGAACGCGAGGAACTTGTATACATGTGCGTTGCGTGCGCCGAGAGATGTTGTTGGTTGTTGCTGCCAGAGCTGCTGGGTGCGCCGGTGCGCGCGCAACTCGGCCAGGTAGCGCCGCCACCTGGCGACCCTTCGGTGAATTGCTGTCGCGGTGATCGTTCGACGTTCACTCTTGCGTTGATAGACCGTCCCCGGGTATCGACTTATTTTCGAAAATCGTTACTCTGGCCAGTTTGCTATCGGATTCTCGTGGCGATTGCAAAAATCCTTGGGAGTCGCTTTGAAAGTTACCGGATCGAGTCAATTCGCAACTCCGTTAACTCCGTAATGCATTTTGGAGCAACTTTGGTAGTTGCGGTTTCGACCACCACGGCAGCACCGCTCGACGCTCGGTTGTCCCAAGGTGAACTGAACGTCGTATCTGCGGTGTATCAAGTACACACCGCTATAAAGCGATCAAGTAGTTTAGCGATTATTTTCTGGGATGTTGTAGAGCACCGATGTATTGTGTAGAGATGAATCAGAGAGATTATTCAGAAATATTGAAAATTCACTATTTTTTGAAGCTGTTTTCGAATTTTTTATTAAATTGATTAAAATTGTTTTCAAAATCAATATTTTTTTCCAAAATCGCTTGCTATTACCGACAGAGCTCGCGGAACACTATGTTTTAACCAATTATCGCGAAATTTGAATTAGCTCTTTTCCTTCCGCTATCTTTGCATGACGAAGTTATAAAATAAATCATTCAACGTAATTATTGAATTTGATTTTATCGGATGGAGACGTCGTTAAATTTCGAGTTCTCATTGATACACGCTCGAGTGATTAGAGCCTAGGTTTAAAACAAATCAGTAGTCAATAAACATGGTATCATAATGGAAGCACTTCACATCCTCATAATTATTGGACTCATTCACTTTTCATTCTTTTTCTTTAATACTATTTTCGTGGTAAGACTTATTCGTACTATTGTATTCTACGTCAATATTTTATGTTGACTTTTATATTCCAATATTATTACAGCCATTATTTCATCGTTAATTTCAAATTAGGTTATGTGCAATGTTTATACTGTATCTCTGACACAACAGATATCCTTATAATGCTACTCTTAATAGACCTATAGCTAGATTTTTCTACTTTGACATAAAATAATTATTGCAGTCATGTATGCATCTACCCTACCTGACTCTGTTGAAAAAGTTTGGTCTGGAAATCCAATTATTACGAATAAAATGGTTTACCACTGCCTTCAACCGTTCATTGATGAGATGGGGATTGAATCGTTCCAAATTCTGGTCACTGTGGTACAATGCAGGACTGATCTCAACTATTGTACTGCTTCCAATATCGATAGTAGTTATTTTAAAAATGACACTTAACATTTGGCTGTACAATTCAGCATCACCAAATGAAAAAAAAGAACAAGTATTGGAACTTATGGTAAATTGAATTGTATTTTGTTTACTACTGTATTATTACTGTGTTCTTCAAAGTGATTGAATTGTCATCAGGTTCCAGGAGTTGATATTCCTTACAATGAAATGGGGTACTATGTGCTCTCTTTAATATTATGCAGTGTTGTGCATGAGATGGGACATGCTATGGCAGCAGTTAGAGAAGATGTACGCTTTTTTGGGATAGGAATGATATTGTTTTTTGTTGTACCAGTTGCTTTTGTTCACATAAGCGATGAGCAACTTATTATGTTACCAGTTAAGAATCGCTTGAGAATTTTGTGTGCTGGAGTATGGCACAATATAGTTTTTGCAGGATTTGCAATTGTTCTCATAGGAGCTATCACAGCATTTTTTTCACCATTTTTCATGACAAATGCTGGTGTCTTCATCAAAGATATCTCGCCTGTGAGTTGTAATACGATACTCTTTTATCTTCTTGTTATGAAGCAGTAATTGCATGCTTGAAAATATATTTCAGAAATCTCCTCTATTAGGACCTTCTGGGCTTTTATCAGGAGATGTAGTACACAGAATTAATGACTGTTATGTAAAGAATTCAACAAATTGGAGAACATGTATTCTGCAAGCAACTCAGGCAGCAACTCCTGGTTACTGTGTAACAGATAAGATGGTCAAGGTATCGTCTTAACTAAGCAAGTGGATTCTTAAAATTAATACTATGCAGATTGTAATGAAGTTTAATTTTTAGGAATTAGATAAATCTTTTCTGGCTCCCGATAATAACAATGGAGTTTATAACTGCTGTGATCAGCACAATGTTGAAAAGGGATATTTATGTTTTGAGCATTTAGAAGGGTTTGATATTCAGACTCCCAAAGCTGCCATGCACTTTTGCCTTCCTACTCGAGCAATTGTAGAAAGCTCCCATAATTTATGTCAAAACAATGACCAGTGTTTTATGCTTAATGACTTGTGTGTTAGACCTGTGTTGGCCAACAGAACAAAGGTAACTTTTCAGTTTAATAATTTATAAATTTCTTTATTCTTATCCCGATTAATAAATATGTCTACGAGTAGATTGTGCAAATCCAAAGATATGGACATAAAGATGTACTATTTTTTGGACATCCTTCAGAAATATATTATACAGTTGAATTGACTGACTGGGTTCCAAAATTCTCCTTCTTAAATCCGAATTTTCCAGAGGCCTTAATTCTACTCTGCAAGTATATTGCAGTTTTTTCATCAGGTTTGGCAATCATTAATGTAGTGCCTTGCTTTTACTTTGATGGTCAACACATTGCTGCATTATTGACAGAGACTTTGTTAAGAAACAAGATACAACAACAGAGTGCACGCTCAATGATTACTTTGGCCATAACAACCACATTCACATTGCTCCTTGGATTTAATTTGATAAATATGTACCTGCATAAAATGTAGACTATGTGACTTATTATACAGTTATTGTGATACGTAAGCTAGTGCAACTATTTAAATATGTACAGATATTTATTATACACTGCTGATGAATTTATAAATATAAAAACAGTTTTCATTTATCATATGAGGATTTCTTCATTTTAGTCCTATCCTTTTTGTGCAGTATGAATCATGCACACACGTAAAATTATTTTTACTGCGTTCGACCCAAGTTCTTTTGGAGTTCTCGCAGTGATTTTTCTCCATGATCCATTAATGCTTTTATATGCAACTATAACATAATTGACAATCCTTTATAAATAAGATATTCATAATTTATCTTAATTATTCTGCGAATATATAACTCACATCATCAGTTACATTTTTGTAGGTTTTGAAATCTGATCTTGCCCATTCCCTCATGTATTCTCTGTCAGTCTTATCAGGTATTAGTTTTACAGTTCTCAAGATATTTCTGTACAACTTTAAAACTTGTCTGCTGTTCATAAACTGAAGGGAATAATTTTTTCAGTAATGATAATTTTGTGAGAAAATTAATTTGTAAAAAATAAATATGTATTAAATTAACCTGTTTTAAATCCATTGCTGGTGGTAAGGGCTTCATAATGCTCTAATTTATTTTAAAAAGTTTTCTTTTATAATGCTTTTCTACTTTTTGGCATATAATTACATGATTTTTACAAATTGCACTCGCTATAAAATAGCAGAAGAGCTAACTGCACGTAAACATCTCTCATGAGAACTGATCATATGGTTACTCACGTTCACGCGTGCGTAAAATGATGTGTGAACGAACCTTGTCGAATAAAAAATGGATTAACCAATCAAAAAGTAGTGGACGAGAAAGTATGTGACAGAAATTTAATGAAGTGATGTTTGATAAATAAAGAAGAATCACTTGTTATTACAAACATTTATTAATAAATTTTATAATAATTTAAATGTTAACTGCAGATACAACTGTAGTAAAAATTAAAAAATTGTTACTTGATTGAACACACAATTATTACAATATATTTGTAGTATTATTTAAAACAAGACAGCTGATACAGGTAGACAAACATACAAACGTTTTGTACTAATGACACGTATTTTTTCTAATGATGACAATAAAAAAAAGTTGTTAAAAAAAATGACATATCTTACAGCTATGAATTGTGTGCTAAGATTGCAACAGTTGAATCATTTTGATTACACACTATAATTATGATGTGATTACTATGAATCAGTAAATGAATGAATAAATGAATTCCTTGTCAATAAAAAATTTAGTCTTTCTTTTTTGGCTTCTTAGGATTACGAGATCGAGACTTGGCTTTGCACAGAGGACAAATGGGTGCATTTCTGTGAATCTGTTGATGGCAAGAAAGGCAAGACTTCATGGGTGGAGGTTGTTGTCTGAAAGAAAATTAAATAGCATTAGTACATATTCCATCTTATCTTGGTAAAAAAAATTACAATGTGATGAACTGAAATGCACCTGAATGTTGGAGCAGGAGGCCCAGGGGCTGGAGGAAGTGGTCTGGGTTCTGTTTTACTAGAGCCTTGTAGAGGCTGTGGCGCCAAGAAGGCATTACTTCCTTGATGTCCACCATGCGAGTGCATATTTAGTGGAGGAAGCAAATCTTCTCCCCGAACGTCCATTCGCCACTCTGACTTTTGTACTGCACGATCAAAATAACTAGAATTCCAAAGAAATTTTACTGTATGGACAGTATGTGGCAAAATATTTTTGTTAAAGTAGAATATAGGAATGAATGCCTTACTCTGGAGTTATGTCAGACTCAATTTCATAAAGTTCTGGTAATCTCTCAAGACCTAAATAATCTCTTCTCATTCTATCAACGTCGTGTTTCAGAGGCTGATAGTCATTATTATGAATTATTTTAGCAGCTTCTCTAGCCCTATTCCTAGCTTCCTCTGCATGTTTGATCACTGATTCCATCTGAGCAAGACAATAAAATCATTTTTCGCGAGAGAAAAATAAAAGAAATCCACAAAAAATGTAGTATCAAGCTTACAGCATTGATATCAGCATGAATTTGCCTAAGCTCTTCAACGTGAGCCATTTTCTCCTGCATCAGAAGGTCCATCTCCTGTTTGTACTCCATCAAACATTTGTCCTCCTGTTCAGTGAGCTCGACCTCTTGAAAGATCCTCTGCTTTATCTTGTCTAACTGGAGAGTCTTGGATCTAATCACAAGAAAAAAACAGACCATCAACAAACCCATCAAACGAGTCAATTCCAATGCCAGCAAAAATCTCACCTGATGTCCTTCAAAGCTTCAAGCTTAGCGAAGAGTATAGTACCCTCCGGATTGGCCATCTCGATCAACTGCTCCAAAATTGCACTAGCTTTAAATTAATTAATTGATTAAACAAACTAATCCTTCTAACCTCGGCTCAACGCTAGCATCGGCTTCTCGCGTTTTCGGAAAGTACAAGAGCCACGACACAAAAAGCTCTAATCCTCAGCTGCATTATCTCTAGTTTCTTTGTTCGATCCTCGCCGCGGCCACAGGGTTGTGTATTTACGCTCCCTTTTTCGACGTAAAACAGCGACGAAAAGACGCTCGACGATAATCAAAGCGTTCGATTGTCCAGCGTCGAGGGGTCTTGATTAGTTTTTTGTCGACGCGATTGACGCACTGATTTTCCCCTCCGAACTATACGGCGACAACGACATTCCAGGGGGGCGCGTTCCGAAATTTTATGGTGTGTGTGTTGCGGCTTGGTTTGTATATTATGCAGCTGCTGCATCCGAAAGCATCAGTAGCGATATGTCTTTCTCTCTCTCTCTCTCTCTCTATCTCTCTCACTCAGTCTCTTTATGGACGATTTGTCGCGGCCAATCACGGCGCCGGAAGCTGAGATTTGAGGGAAACGGCCAATCGCAACAATCGTTGGAGCTTCTGCTGTTGCTACTCGTCGGGAGGTCATTTAAAAGTGTACTTTGTATATATTTTTAATTTCAACAAATTCTCTAAATCGTCAGATATTACGCTTTACACAACAAGCTAAGCTCAATGGTCTCAAACTAGAAGGAAACACAGAGAGGAAGTGTATAACAAAATTATCAAATTATTATAAATTATTTATTTATAGAGTCGCGCTACTCAAAATCGAACGTTATAAAGTGAAATGATCGAAAAATAAAAAACGACAACATCTATAAAAGAGAACCCGATAGGCGGCGCCCGCGTTTCGCGCCAAGAGATACGCGAATAATAGATTTATATATATATATATATATATATATATATATATATATATATATATATATAATCATAACGACGAAACCGTATATAGGAACGTCGCATTCGCATTTATCGCATCGAATGAGAGGAGTTCGAGACGTTATGTAAAGCTTGTTGGCTGTCCTACAACATCTAAAAATCGATATCAGTAAATTGAACAAACGAAAAGTGATCGGCGCCATCAGCGCAAAAACCGTTTCGAAATAGCAGCATATATAGCTATGCAAAATGCAAAGTCAGTAAGTAGCACGCAGATGTAATCGAAGAGAGCTACGAATTGCAGCGTAAATCTATGCTAATAGGATCGGCGAGTGCGCTCGTACTCGGCGTTAAAAAGTCGCCCATCTCGAGCATCGCAAAATGCAATAACATAATCGCCGAGGAACTTTCCCTCTGCAACGGGGGGGGGGGAGGGGCCAATGAAAGCGCGGCTCCAGCGGCAAGAACCAACGACCTCGCATACGTCCGCACTTCTCTCTCGCTCTCTCAGCGAAAGGGGGAGGAACCGGATTCTTCGTATCGGCCAGCTAGCAGCGCGCACACACACACACACACACACACAGGAACACACATATATACAAAGAGAGGCGGCCTGGTATGCGCAGTGCGTCCGCGAAGGTCTATGCCTCTCGCATGAGCGCTGTCGTTGCCCACTGTACAGTGTACACACATATCTCTCCTCGGCAGAGCGGCAGCCGCGACGACGTGACGGTAGGTGGATTTAACGTCCGGTAGGCTAGTGCTGCGGCGGCGGAGTAGCCGAAGGGGACAAGAGAGAGAAAGAGGAGTGTTGTATAAAGTGCGCGGTGGTGACAGTTGTTGTGTCTCGAGGATAGCGCCATGGCAGATACGACGGTCGACGCGACGCGGCGGCTCAACATCAAGAAGCAAACGCTCGACGACGCCTACGCGGCCCCGGCGAACTTTCTCGAGATCGACGTGATCAACCCGATCACTCACGGCCTCGGCAAGAAGCGCTACACCGACTATGAAGTCCGGATGCGAGTGAGTATCAGTCTATATCTACACCACCACCACCTCCTCCTTCTCCACCTCGGCTCTTTGTTTGACACGTCTCTTTAATATGCTCCGCAGGTGCTCCGATCGACACCTCTTCTCCGTCGGCTATTCTCATTACCCAGCGAAACACCCGCACAGTTTCTCGCGGTTATACCTATATATGTGTCACGTATACCTATACGTTCTACGTACCGAGCGACGACTTACGTGTCGGTTGTTTTGTTTATTTGTGGCTTCTTCTTTTCTCACACCCCTTTCGGTGATGAGTCCAAATGTCAGTAGGGTATTGGATCAGATCGGAGCGATATAAACGCTGCTGCCGAGAGAGCAGACTGTTCGCCGGAGTCGCCTCTTTCCGATGGCTAATGGGTTTCACATGTCCGATCGTGAATCACTCGCACTCGAATTTTTACGCGTTCAACTGCGATGTTAATGAGAGAGCCAAGCTCCGCGTGGACAAAGGATGAGATCTATTCTTGGCCTCTTAATTTTTGAGTATGTAGCAACAAGTGGTGCTGCTGGGCTTGTCTGTCAGTAGCTGATGTTTACTGGTTATAGGTTGAGGGAGGGAGGGGGCTGTTGACTGCTTTGAGGGGACAAATTTTTCATTAATAACTGAGAGGGAAAAAGATGGGGTTTGCGTAGCTTGCCATTTTGGAGCACCAGCCCGTACGCCTTTTCTAATTGCGATCCTTGTGCTTCTGTTGCAGACAAATTTACCAGTCTTCAAAGTTAAGGACTCCAGCGTGCGAAGAAGATACAGTGATTTCGAATGGCTGAGAAATGAACTTGAACGGGACAGCAAGGTTTGTTAATTTTGGTACTGCTCATTGTACGTCTCTGACTTGATGTAACTGTGTGTGACTTTATTACAGATTGTAGTGCCTCCATTGCCCGGTAAAGCGTGGAAAAGACAAATGCCTTTCAGAGGTGATGATGGAATATTCGAAGAGGACTTTATCGAGGACAGAAGGAAGGGCTTGGAAGTTTTTGTGAATAAGTAAGTTTCAGTGACAAAAAGTGTCACTTGGGAGAGTTTTTATACTCAATGAGCAACAATATGTAGAGCACACATTGATTTTCTATCGAGAGGAGATAATTTTATCAAAAGATAAATTTGGAAGGCTATTTTTCCATACGTTTATTAATTATCGCGCACATGCGCACATCGATGAGACGCACTTTCATGTTGCTGTGCGGCGTGAATCTAATCTAAAAATTATAATAATCGGCAGTGGGGTTAGGTTGGCCGATGCGCACAAAAATTAATTACTTGTCGTAAGTATAGCGCGACAGCGATACCGTTGCTAATTCTTTTTCTTTCTGTTTCTGTGTTGCAGAATTGCTGGACACCCGTTAGCGCAAAATGAGCGATGTTTACACATGTTTTTACAGGAGGTCTGTATAGATAAGAATTATGTGCCTGGAAAAATAAGGAACACATAGATTATGTAAAAAGGAATGGAATTTAGGCAATAAGAACGTGAAAATTCACCTGAACATGTTAGAACATTCATATTTTAATTGATTTTCACGAGATGCGATCTGGAGTTCTCTCTATATATTATATAAAGTTTTTCTTATTAAATTATGTATATTCTTTGATTATGAAATTCGGTTTTCATTGATTGAAAAAAAATTTCTTTATATACTGCAATGTCACAAACACACGTACACACACACACGCACACACTTATACACACGTGCATACAAACATATATTTACAGTACTATGTCGGTAAGGTCACAATGAAATGTACATTTAACTCGATGTGATTTTGAATCTTAGAGGCAAAGACACATTGAATTGAACGAGCCATCAAACACGCAAATTCACATTTGTATGTAGCAATTGTTGACGGATTATTACAAAAGGTTTTTGATCTGACTACATGTGCATTTTTACTCACTGCAAGATATCGAGAAAATTATTAGAAAATAAAGTAAGATTAAAGGAGGACAAGGTGTTTTCTACACATTTCATTTGATCGAGAGATGTGAGATTTGTTGTAAGCAAATTATTTTAAATATATACTTGTGTATTTAACGATTCGGACCATGAAATGTATCGTACATTCGCGCATAGTAAAATTTGTTTAACTATATTGAAATCAGCGGACTTGTCATTGCAAAACCTCGCTTCCTTCTCTATCCGCCGTCAGTAACAACGAGAAAAAAGCTCTGCAGTAGGTGCGCACGTATATATTCCTTCGTTACCAACCGAGTTCCGCACCTGCGATACTTGTGTTCACCTACGCTTTGGCGCTTGCGTCACTTGGTCGCAGTCGTTTGTTTGCCTTAGCAGCGGCCAGTGCTATGATAGAATCGTTTTTGGAGTTTGTTGATCCCGAGCATTCGTCATAAATGTGTCTACCATTCTGTGTAAACAATGGGAAATTGCATCGGTTACGAGATCAGAAAGTTCGCGAGGACCGCCTGGAAAAGAATTCGATGCAAGAAGAAACGCAAAAAGTACGTCTATCGCTATTCTTTAATATAGACTCGCGCTTCTGTCGCTATATACTTTTAATTATAATATTCGCTTCTTAATAAATAATCGCTCTTGCTCCAACGCTAGGTCGATAGTATTGTTGGTGGTTGGTCTTGACAATGCTGGAAAAAGTTCGGTGGTCAACTATATTTTTAATAGTAAGTATATTAGCTTCTTTTCCTCGAACTCTGTTTCGATTCTAAAGAAATTTGCTGAAAAAACTGTTCAACTTTACAGAAAGTCTTCTGACGCAGGAGAGCGTCGTGCCTACCATAGGATTTCGTACCGTAAGCTTCGATTACAAATCAAAATACTCTGTACGCCTGTACGATGTAGGCGGTGGTCCGCAGATCCGAGCGCTATGGCCAAAGTACTACGCCGACGTAAGTTTCATCGCTTATCGAACTTTAGCTTCGAGTATACGGAGAAAAAGTAGTCTATAGTGTAAAGATTCATCGGCCTCTCGAGAGCTTCGTAAACAGCGCTGGGCACCGTTTATTTATACAGTTCTATCCGTCATTAATCGATATTTTAGGTGCACGGCGTCATATTCGTAGTGGACTGTAACGACCACCGTCGCCTAGCTGAAAACACCGCGGTTTTTCAGGATCTAGTCTGTCACGACTTAATTTCACAAAAGCCAGTTTTAGTGTAAGCATGTTTCCTCCTCTTTATTTTCCATCGTTATATTACCTACGCACAGCCATTGTTCGCATCCGCTCACTGTCGCACAGCTTTATTGTTCGTATTCACGAACGGATGCACCTGTACCGAATGAGAATCATAACCCGCAGCGACGAGTTGTGAGAGTGATTTACCAACCGCTTGGCTCTTCAGTTTAGGAAACAAGCAAGACTTGAGGGAAGCCGTGGACGAGCTGGACCTGATCGAGATCATGAAAATCGAGCAAATCGTCAACTATGCCAAATCTTACACGAGGGTTGAAATCTGCTCGTGCTATCCGGACAATCATAAGCACTTCAATTTGAATAAGAACATCGACATAGGATTCTCGTAAGGATAACTAAATCGTCGCTTATCGTGAAATTGTTGCGTAATTAATATCGAGATTTTTCAAGGTGGCTGATTCAGGACATAGGCGACAACTACGAGGCGCTCGAAGAATTGTTGGAGGAGAGGAGAGCCAAACGGAACGAGAGGTGGTTGCACACGATAAAATCGTGGACGGCCGAGAGCTTCGAGAACTCCTTCGAGTACACCGATTCGGACTCCGAATTGGTACGATGAATTAATTACGAGCAATAAAAAGTCGTTCGAATCACTCAACGCAATACGTTATTCTCTTTCAGTACATGAAGCCCATAATACCAAAGAACGAGTACAAAAAGCGTGAGTAATTTTCAGTACATTTTTCAGAACGTTCTCTCCAAGCCTCTTACCTAAATCTCTCCGATAAATTCAGGTCGAAAGAGACGGAGAACCCTGAAGAGCGTCTTCTGCATCGCGAACAATCGAACGGCGCCGATGTCGGACTACGACAACAACGTGGCCCGGAAGAAAAGTACGAAGGAGATGATTCGCAGCATGAGGATCGAGGAGTTGATCAGGAGCACGGAGATCGACGCAGACGCCGTGATGCGGTACAAGAGGCCCTGGATCAGGCGAAAAAAGTACCGACCGAAGACTGCACCAGCCGCTGCAAAGCCCTTCGAAGTCAAGCCGGTCGAGAGTCCGATACCGAACCAGCTCCCTGTTCCAGCCTGATATACGACGCGTAGCTTATATACTAGACGGAGAAAGCGAGAGAACAAGTGTATTTTTGGGAGAGCGGAATCTCTTTTTCTACCCCGAATAAAAAAATTGCCGCGTGACTTTGAACTCGTTGCGGTGAATTCTTTCTTCGCGTGCGAGCGATAGCACGTAGATTATCCTCGGAAAACCGCTACACATACCCGCATGTCGACTACGATATATCCAGCGCTCTCGGGCACGATTCAAATGGCGCCGTGTATAGCTATAATAATGCCCGGGCTGAACGAGCAGCTCGACAGGAGCAGCGGCGGCGGCCCCTGAAAAATCGTAGCCAGGCAATCAGCCAGCCGATTAACCGGTAATTTCATACAAAGTTCTTCCTCCTCGCGAGCAGGAGCCCAGCCGGAAAAAAAGGAGCAGCGGGAGGATCATCCTCGGTTATTAAGACGTTCGGCCTGAAATATGGCGTCCAGCGGAAAATAATTGCTCCGGAGTCATGAGCTCGCTCGAGAGAGTCTTTTTCACCGGTGAGGCATGTATACGTGAATTTATGGCACGGCTATTGGCGCTGCGAGTTTTTCCGCGCGAGGCTCTTCTCCAGTTTTGGAAAAGTCCCTCGTTATCGTTTCTTTTTCGTATCAGTGCGCCTGGAAGTAAAAAAGTGGTAAGCACGTCGTACTGCTATATATAAATCCAGCGGCGCATCGAGGATTTTTCCTCTCGACGCGCAAAGCGCGCAGCTCTTCGGCCCCCGTTAATGACTCGCGGATAATTATTGTCCTGAGCCAGGTGGTCCGCCGACGCCGTTGTATATCGGTGCCATAACGGCCCCGTTACGCGCTCGCGATATACTTCTCCGATCCTTCTCTCTCATCCGCAGCTTCTTTGACCGCTCGCCGACAAAGTGTGTATGAATGTACTCGCTTATCTTCCGATACTTTCCGCAGCGTTATTATTGAACGAGCGAGAGTTATATATTGTACATTGTAAGCGCCCGCGTACGTGCAGTATACAACGTATATACGTTCTAACGTCGACGGATGATCTATTTAACGCATTTGCGGGACGCGAGCGTAAAAATCTGGCGCAGCGCGCTGCTGCTACTCGCCTGCGCGACAGCTTTTTGAAAAGTTGAAGAAAAAAAGGCCGGCAGTTTAATCCAGATAAGCCAATATTTACTGTACGCATTGAAATTAAAAACCGGTCGAACCTGCTTTCCCCGCGGCGATAACGAAAATTTAATAAAATCAAATTTTCTACTTTCAACTTGGTCCGCTCTCTCTCTCTCTCTCTCTCTCTCTCTCTCGCGCGCGCGCGCCTGTGTATACGGCGATCAAACCTAACTGCAGCAATAATTTCTCGGGAAATTAGATCTAACGCATTTACAAAATCGCAAATACACTCATAAAAGCAATTACCTTACATACATATACGAGTAGCATTATGTGTATAATATATATTGCCGTTCTCGAGAGAGAGAGAGAGAGAGAGAACTAGCCGCGCTGCGTCCCTTGGACCAGAGCCGGGTAAAATTCTACACTCGACTGCTGCAGCTTGAACCTAATCAGCTGCGCTAGCGGACGATTGATTAACAGCGCGGCTCCTCTTTATCCTATAATTTGCGGGATCAGCAGCGCGGCGGCGCAATAAAAGTTGAAACGCCGAGCCTGCGCTAGCGCGAGACTTACGTCTAAATTATTGCGCGGGAGAAACGACCGTAAGCTCCTTAACGGGGATATGGGCTGTGCGGCATTATACGTGCCTTCGCGAATTCTCGAGAAGGTGTTGCCGCCTCGCACGTGCATAACCTGTGTGCGTGTGTACACAAGCTCCGCGGAGCTGTATGATAATTTTCTGCCTGTTTCTTTTTTTCTCTTTTCCCTCGACCGGTCTCTCTCTCTCTCTCTCTCTCTCTCTCTCTCTCTCATGCTTAGTTATTGTGGGAATCGATGATTTTATCCCCGCATATAACGTAGACTTTAACGCCCGTACGCGTCAGGGTTAACAAAAGCGCAGCTCTCGTCGCTGGTAAGCGAATTAACACATCAAACGAAAACGATTTATCAATCGTTCCTTCTTTCACTCTCGATTTCTCCAAGCGTCAGTCGCCCAGCGCAGCTATATCCGCTCAGCAGCATCCCCTCGTTAATACGCGTACACCGCCGCGAAGCCCCGCAGAAATGGAAGTCGCGCCGTGTGTAGAGCTGTCCTCGTGATGAATGTCCGGAGATAGCGGCCGCCCGCAACCATGCGTCTTATTTGCCGCGAGTGTATATATATATATACCCGCCGAGCACATTTGCCTCCTTCGAGAGTCGCGGCCTTGCCTTGAGGATACAGGTATACATATAATCGTGGACTTGTACAGCCGAGGAAATAAGATGCTCGGGGTTTTAGAGAGTCATTTGGTGCTGGATGTTGTGTGAAATCCTTTGGAATTTGGCTCTAGTGCATGGAGCTTGGTTTTGTAAGGCGAGATATAACTGTGAGACTTTGGTTTCAGTTTTCGTAATTCAATGGCGGGCTCGCAAACGCAGGAGAGAAGGATTTATTCGCATTTAATGCGCGACGCTTGACGTGTACGCGAACGCTGATTGATGCAATAATTAGTTCGGACTAAGGAAAAAGATTAATAATCTCGTTTCTCGGATGAACGACGTTTTGACAGTATATAAAAGTAAAAATTTAATTTATTGCTTTCGGTAAAAACATTGTAAAACATCGCGCATGACTAATTTCATTAGCCATCTTATAATACTGCATCACACGATTAAATTCTCCATGCCACGAGCGGCACCTTTACATAACATTTGCCTTCAGAGCATACAAAACGAAAACGATCGCGCTGCTACCCGAGTAAAACAGTTATGCTACATTATATGTACACGAATAAATAAAAGATTATCATCGATCGAAGCGGCGATTTCGATAAACTACACACACACACAAATTCGAATAAATAAAACGTTTACGTTAAACTCCGTTGATTACGCAATAAATAAAGATAAACAAACACAGAACGAAACAGAGAACGCTCAACGTATAGAGTAATAGCCCAAACTTTTGCCTCGCCTCGCGTCCGCCAGGGAACTGTGAGCGTTCGTAAAGTCGGCCATGCGCAAGAGCCCGCTGGAATCGCCGGTAACAGTCTTGGTCTTGTCTCTGTCGGTCCTCCTGTACTTGCTCCAATTCTTGTCGTCGTTCCCGAAAAAGTCCCAGATGACCAGCGTGTCCCGGTGGTGCATAGCTTGGTGCATATGAAAATGTTCTCGATCAAGCATTCCTACACAGAAGCGATAGAGAGTAAAGAAACGAAAATCGATCTTACCCAGCTTGGTGTGATCCGGTCCCCAGATGATGTTGAGCATCTTGTGCTCGGGCTGGATGGGTACGGCGTCGACGACGCGATTCAGCGCGGCGAGGATGACGATCTTGGAGCGTAGCTTGTCGTTGGCCAGGTAGAACCAGTGGACGAGCAGCTCTCCACTGAGCTTGTTGAACATCATGCTGTCGACCGAGCCCACAAAGTCCACCTTTTTGTAGCTCAACTGCGTCTGCGTGCTGACGTTCCACAGGGACAGAGCTCCGTCGCCCGGACCTCCACCGATGCACAGGATGCCCGAGCGCCAGGGGTGCCAAGCGAACGCCTGAAACGGGTCGTTTATTATTTTGATGAAAAAAAAAAAAAAAAAAATGTTTGACGTAAAAACGCAGCTATGCACCTTGATGGTGGTGAAGAAGGCGATCTCGAAGAGCGGCTCCATCGAGGGGTACTCGAAGAGCTTGACGAGCCTGTCGGTGCCGCTGAGCACCAGGTACTTGTCTTTCACCGACACGGCGATCGCTCGGATCTCGCACTCGAACTCCTTCACCATGACGGACCGGCCGCTGCTGGCGTCTATTATGTTCAAGTAGCCGTTGTTGCAGCCGCTGCGTAGAAAGGAATCACCGGTGATATCGTATAGAGGTAGCTTTTTAGGGAGATGAAAGCTTACGTGATCATGTGCTTGTCGCTCTTGGCCCAAACGGTGCTGGCGACGATGCACCTCGGCGCGTTGCAGGGGCACTTAATCGTCCAGGCGATCTTGGAGGAGACGGTGTCGTAGAGGCTCGTGTGGCCGTCGACTCCGCTCATCGACACTTGGGTACCTGGGACAAGAGTCGAACTCGTAGAACTCGTTGATTGGTTTGAAAAAAATTCAGCGGCATACCCTGTGCATTCCACTTGACGCAGCAGAGGTCCGAGACGTGATCGATCCTGTAGACCTTGGACAGGTAGGACTTGGAGTCGACGTCGCAGACGCATAACGCGTTGGACATACCGGCGGCCAGGGTGTCCTTCGAGCTCCAGTCTATCACGTTCTGGGCCTTGATCGACATGGCGAACCGGAAGATCTCTGCGAGAGAGGTCGGCTATTAGGCGATCGCGTTCCAAAGAATCTCGTAACGTACAGCTGTATACTCACGAGCTCCGTGATCGCGGTAGCGCTTGGAGTTCTCGCCGCGCATGCTCATTAGGGGCTGTTTGCGGGGCCTACAAGGCCACTGGCCCTCGTCGACGAACTCCTGGATGGCGAGGCGTCTGTAGGCGCCGGCGATCGAGGGCTCGCGACCGATGTTCAGTACGCGCTTGTTGCCCAGGCCCTCGAAGATGTTCAATCGGCCGAAGGCGTTCTGCATGTACTCGCGACGCCAGTGCTCCGTCGCGTTCTGCACCTGCGCGTACGATAAAATTGATTGATTTATTTAGGCGTGTCCCTTTCATTAAGGGAGCAGCTCCCGCGGCGTGTCGAACGCGGTGTAGGCGGTACACGCGTATACCTACACGAGGAGGTGCGCCCTCGGCAATTAACTAAATCGAGGATCGATATAGCATCGCTCGAAACGGTAGCCCCGCGTGTACAAGTTGCACTTTTTAACGTACCTCCTCGAAAACGTCCAAGTAGTGACCGTCGTTCTCCTTGTACTTCTCGGTGCGCGTGTGGAGGTAGTGGGCGGCGTCGACGTTGACACCTCGGCGACGAGGTATGAAGCGGTCGCCGATGTTGCCGTTGTAGGAATGCAAGCCGGCGTGAGCTAGATGCCTGGACGAGTGCTCGTCGCGGACGACGTTGTTGAGGACGTTGATCTGCGAGGAGGCGAAGCCTGTTGACGTGGCAACCGATTGAACCGAGGCCGGATTGATGAGACGCTGGAAGCGGTTAAAGTCGTTTGAAATCGACGAGCCGAAAAGCCTTGGATATCCCTGCCAAGGACGGCTACACCGACCTTACATTTACCTCCTCCTCGAGAATAGAGGCGCGCGTATTAAGAGCGCATCCTTTCGAGCCCGTAACGCGAGCGCGCGCAGGCATCGGCCCGTAATTTACAAGGATCGATTTGCATGGCCATTAAAACAGTTACACGTGCCGCATTAAAATGCATTAACATATTCGCGATGCATCTGCGCCGTCGTCGTCGGGAAAAAGCGAAACCAGTTACATATGCATTTATATGGAGCGGCTGCTGGGCTGATTTTTCTGTCTATACCAGCTCTCTCTCTCTCTCTCTCTCTCTCTCTCTCTCTCTCTCTCTCTCTCTCCGTGTGCATATGCAATTTTTCAGCGCACAAAGGGCCGACTCGCGTTGGGGAGATTTTTCTGAGGATTATACGGGCTATGGAAAATGCGCGATTGTCGCAGAACTAGTTTTGCATTTTTTCGGAATTCGTATAATGCGCGCGGATGCAGTTTCGCTCTTGTTCGGATCAGCTCTCTCGCGATCAGCAAAAAAACAACTTTCCCATATCAATCATCCGGCGCGACACAAAAGCCGATGATTTTTCTCGTACGACCTTCGTCTTCGGGACGGTTGAAGAGGCATGTATAATTCCTGCAGAGCACCGAGTGAGATATGCGCGCTGATTTGCATGGAGCTAAGTTCTCTGCAGAGAGCCGGCGCCGAAAAATCGCGCACTTTTCCCAGACCCCCCCTGCGACACGAGTTGGTTCGCGCTAGAGGAGGGAGACGCCGGACGAGGAGGGGATTTTTTTCATCGCAAGGTGGATAAGGGCCCGAAGGGTTGTTTGAGTTATTGTACGAATTCGCGCTCGGTGAAACAATGGTTACGCGATTTTTGCGCGCAATGGATGGAGGATATCTTCGATTTGGCGAGGAACGAAGTATCTCGCTCGGAAACAAGAAACGGGGGGAGCCATTAACTAAATATTATTTAAGACTCTCACTCTTTGGCTCGTTTATGCGGAGGGCGAAGAACGTCAGCGACGGTCCAAAGGAATTTCTAAGAAAAGCGCCTATCATCGCTTATACCTACACGCGCGCTTATTTATTATACAAAGCAGCGGGGAAACTCCGCTGGTTATTAACGCGAGAGGCTTCCGCGTCCTTAAAAGATTTTCTAATTAATCCGTACGATTATGGTTGTACACGAATAGTTATAGACCGAGTGAAGAATTTCCAGGCTAATAAAAAAATAAATAAATAAACAAACGCGAGCAGACGAGCAACCGGTCGAGTCTTCCCACGGTGCTACCGGACCGGTCAGAGTACTGCCGTCTCCAGCAGATGACATCAAACTCTCTCTCTCTCTCTCTCTCTCTCTCTCTCTCTCTCTCTCTCGCACGCACGCACACGTGTCGCGCCCGCCGAGGATTAACCGAGGCGACTCTCCGATTCTGTGAACGAGCACACAGGTATCACCTGCTGCTGGAAGGGTTGCTTCTTCGACGTTCGCAGGGGGTCGTCTAGCTTTTTTCTCCTTCTCTCTCTCTCTCTCTCTCTCTCTCTCTCTATCTCTCTCTAGCACGCGAGATTGGTCACTTTAACGCTTATTCGCTATCAACTCACCGTGCACAAGCCGATCGAGAGGCTAGTATCGAAAGTGCGCTCGTGATAATGGTTCGTTCTGTGACTTACCTGAAACAAACGTAAGAGTATCCATTTTTATTGTGGCGACGTAATACTCGACTTTTCGCTCTATCCCTCTCTCGGAATGCGAATAATAGCTGCATAGTCGCGGCGATTTTCCTCCCGTTAAATACGGAAAGAGACTGCACAGCGCGTGTATGTGTCGCCGAGGCGCGAGGTATATAAATTGCGCCATAGCGGGATATGGCCGCGATAAAAGGACGATTTGAATTAACACACGCTATACGCGTACGTGGAATTCGTTATTTAGAGCTCGAGCCGAGATTGAGGAGTGAATTACGATTCCCGACCGAATTCTCCCTCTCGTCGACTGTGTTGTTCCGAATGGATGTGTGTGTACACACTTGGCTCATCAAAGCCTCGAGAGGAGTGCGTTTGTACGCGTATACGGAGCAATGCTCTCCCCACACCGTGTATATACACTCGCGGAGAACGACGACGAACACGCGAAATTAGCATACCAGCCTCTTTAAAAAAATCGGCTATCGGTTCTCCGTACACGCACGCCTCTCTCTCTCTCTCCAGTACCTTGCGCAGTTTCCCTTGAAATTTTCCGATACCCGTTTTAAAATCGCCCTAGCTCGCATCCCTCAAACCACATCGGCCGCGAGGTCAGTCCGCGCGTGTGCGTGTGTGTGTGTGTGGCACGCGAGCGCTATCGCGGAGTTCCGCGCGCGGCTGTGTCGAACCAGGAAAGGCTTTTAGAGCCGAGCTCGGATTCGCGATTAGCGGAAAAAATTCCATATGGTGTCTGTTTGACTAGAACGCGCGCCAAGAGAGTTGCGCAATGCGTGCCCACGCGAGAGCATTGTTTTTTCTTTTTTTTTTTTGTTCTTCCGCATCAAACCGATCTCTCGATTTTTCGAGAGAGTCGCTTTGTAAACGATCGGGAAACGCGAAAATTAAGAAAATAAGGAGTAGGAATGACAAGGACTCACCGGCTCAAAGTCCAGCACGCGTCGAGGCGGGGCGAGGAGGTTTCCGCGCAGCGGTGTCGACACAGCCTCGCTGTTACCCCTGATCTCGACGTCGTAGTCGCGACGCAGATTGTTCTCCACCACCAGCCGATGCATCTCGATTTATCGAATGCGAACGCGGGTAAAACTCGTGCTGCGCACTTTTTTGAACAAAAAAAAAAAACTATCACAGCGAGAGCATCGCGTTAGGTTAAAAAAAAAAAAAAAAGTTTGGACAATTTTAAAATCACTCGACCCGGCGATCGGCCTAGCGCTAACTGATCGGCGTCGCCGACGAGCCCAGAGTTTCATAGCGAAGCTGTCAATATAAACAAGCGCTTGTGTACGGCACCTCTGCTGAGATTTAGAAAATCTCGGCAGCTCAACGATAGGTGGCGCATAGGCGTTTTCCCGTCTCCCTCATCGCTATCTTCGCCCGAAGCGCATATGTATAGCGGCTCGCGCTATACAACTGTGATACATAGCGCCATACGTTTTTTTTTTTACCAGGACCTCATAACTAACGTTTTTAGTCCCTTTAACTGCCGGCCGGCCGGAGGCGATAAGAAGGGAAAAAAAAATCAAGGCGGCGGCTGAAAAATGAAACGCGCGACGTACGTCCCCCCTCGCGCTACCGTGTGTCTTATCTCTAGCGCAAGCTGCCCCCACCCGCTCAACTCTTTCTCCGCTTGTCTCTCTCTTGCTCGGCGAGCGTTAGACGCGGCCCGTTAGAGCGAGGCCATTGGCTCGCGGCGGAGCCCGGCCCCAACCCCGGCTAGTCGTTGGGCGTAGCGCGGAAAGACAGAGAGAGAGAGAGAGAGAGAGGATCCCCCCTACGCCGACGATGCATTAGAGGTGCATGTGTGCACTTTGTGTATGAATTCGGACGCGCAAGGGGTGCAAGGAGCGTCTCGTATATTCGATTCCAGGGGGGTTGGAAGGGCTTCTCTATTTTTCCCTGCGCGATACAGTCAGTCTGGCTCTGTGTACGTAAAGGTACGTCTTCGTCGATGATAAAAGTAAGCGGAAAAAAGTCAAAGCCGCGAGTCAAAAAAGGGCGAGAGAGAGAGAGAGAGAGAGAGAGCCGAATGAAAAAAGAAGCGCGGCGGCGGCGGCGGCGAAAAAAAAAGGGATCAAAAACCCGGAGCGAGACGCTTATAAAACGAGACTGCGAGAGTGAGAGAGAGAGAGAGAGAGAGACTCGGATATGGAGAGCAATGCAGCGAGCCGAGGAATCGCGAAGCGGCCGAACGGGTCCCGAACCGGCAGCAGTCTCTCTCTCTCTCTCGGACGATCCACCTCTGTTGCTTCGAGAGAAGAGAAAGAGAGAAAGAGAGAGAGAGAGAAAACGAGGGCCCCGCGAGCGACTGGCTGTATGGACCCAGCCTCAGCGCCGGCTCGGACGGGGCCTCTGCCTCAGTCGTTCGCCGCCGTTCTTCTCGACAGCATAAGAGCTCGCGCGAGCGCGTTCTCTCCTCTCCTCACTCCTCGCTCTCATAATCACACTCCGCGGCTCATTTCCCAAGCGATACGACTTTTTCGATCGATTTTTTTTTTTTTTTTTTTTTTTTTTTTTTATTCTCGCTGCGCCGATCTCGCGTGTGCTGTGATTATCATTGTCATTCCGAGTCGAGCAGCTCGTCGAACGGCGAATACTTACGTTTCATCGAGTGAGAACAGCATCAGTGTGAAGAAGCCGCAGAAGCCGAGGGATAAAATGATAATGTGATGCGCTGGGCAATCGGAATCCGAGCAAGAAGCGACGTCGCTGCAGCCTTGCTGTGCATAACGAGGATCGGCCGTTAATGAAGATAGTGACTCTTCTCTACACGCTTGCATATAAGACTCTATACATATACGTATATACGCACGAGCGCGGTAAGTTTTTCCTCGTGCTTTATATATATATATATATATATATATATATATACATATATACACGCAAACATTTGCGTGCACTCTCAGCGCTGAGAGATTTATTTTGTTTGAGGATAGCACACACACGAGTTGGGAGAGGCCGTTGCGCGCGTTTATTTTCGATACTGGTTTAACGAGAACCGATGTAAATAGCTTCGCGTGCGCCAGCTTTGTTTTGTCATTTTGGGATCGATTCTAAGACTCTCGAGCCATTGAAATAACGCGCGAGTATATGCATATGATTTAGCGAGCCGTGTATGCCACTCGCGTGCGTTGACTTTATAGATTTTTTTTTTTTTTTTCAATAAGCGGCTGACCGTGAGCGCGACTGCTCGGTATATGTAAATATTCTCGTCACCGAAACACACAAAACTGTCCCCCCGTCGCTTCGACAGCCGTGATTGACGTTTCCTCCGAGAGACGCTCGAATCCGTAAAAAAATCATCGCAGACATTCGGCAGGATCACCTGTCACTCGAGTCTCTTCCTAATACAGCTTCTCAACTATGCGACATCCACGTGTCGCTGACGCTCGAAGAAACGAGCTTGCAATATGCGACTCCGAGTTCCGACGGACGGCTGCTGTATACAGAAAAAAAAAGACGCTACGATTTTCGTTTTAATTGAAAATTCACGGGGGAGTATACACCGAGCTGCTTGGAAAACATCGTATCCGCGCGATTTTTACCCGCTTTTATTATCCTCGCAAACGCATTCCGGACACGTGCGAATTTAACGACTCTTACGCGCGGCGTCGGTAGTAGAGCATTTTATCGGCGGCGGTGAATTTTTCTCTTTACTCAGCGACAACGACAAAGATCCACGCCCGCGCGATATATATATATATATAAACCGCGTCGTGGTGCTTAACGATGCTAATAAATAATGTATCAAGATCGCGCGCTAGTCTGAAAATTATTTATTAGCGTCCCAGCCGTGATTTTCAAGAAGCAGTTGTAAATGCAAATTCGCATGCAGATGCGGTGCGTGGGTTCTGATGCAACATTGTCGATACTCCGATCAGAAATATAATCTCTCGCGTGATATCCGTATACCTGTGTTTAGAGAATAAGAGAGAGTCTGTTGCTGTAAATATTCGGGAGATATCGCTCTGCATAGAGGTACCGTTGAGAAACAATGTTGCGATATCAGGACGGTAATATAAGCATGGGCATTAGGATCGAGAGCGCATATAACTGGAAACGCGTAGTTTTAAATCCCTCTTTGTCGAGAACTGATGGGTATAAATAAAACATCGGCTGCATCGCGCATAGCATAACGCTCCGGAATCGTGCGGATAAGCCGCGCGTGAGTCGTATAAAATTTCCAAACGCGCGTCAAGTAGTGCATTCCGGGAAAGTGTGATTGTAGAAGGAAACGGCGCATCTCGCCTAAAACGTCCGCTGTTTCCCCGGAAAATCAGCTGGCGCAGCTTTTACGATCGGCGAAATTATATCGAGGTTTATATAGCGCCTCGCGGATTCCGACGAGACATTCGAGTAAAATAGCCCTCGCGGGATCTGTGTAATTGGACGGAACGCGTGGTAAGTTTATTCTTATATATATATATATATATATATATATCCTATATCAAAATTAGAGACACGGCTGAAATTTCGACTTCCGCGAGAGCGCACTACCGATTGTATATATATATATATATATATATATATATATATATATATATACATAAAAGCCTCGCTTGCGTCAGAGCGCAAGAGGTCCGTATCCGCGAGCAGCATCTATAGCCGTTATTATTGTGCTTCATAATTGCTATAAATTGAACGTCCTAGCCTAATGCCCGACGCGCGCGCGCGCGCGCGTTGCTCTCGCCGATCGGAATCTCGCGCAGCGCCTTTTTCTCTCTCTCTCTCTCTCTCTCTCTCTCACTGCTGTACACAGGTAGGCGTGCTGTGTATATATATATACCTACAACACGTACACAGAGGCTGCGGCGAAATGCGTATCGGAGCGATCGAGCAGAGGACGATGATGACTGGGCGATTTCGAGAGCGAGAGAGAACGGCTACTACTCTGGAATTCGCGTGCAATTAATTTTTTATCCTCCTTTAATTATTAACTCCTCGCGCGTGCTCGCTGAGTTATTAATTAATATATCGATGTCGCTCGCGGACGCGATCGATCGAGACCGTGTATTATTTTTTGATCAGCAAGCGCAACAGTGTTGTTTCACAGCTGTATAATGAGGGGTAGGTGGAACAACAACGTTGAACTTTTTCGCGATACAGCGAGCCATTAATCACGGGTGACAAAGAAAAGCGCTCGATTATAGATTTTTCCCCGAGCGTTATAATATACACACGTACAGCCGGGCAAATTTCAATATCGCACAAAGCCGTATATCTCAGCGGTGGATCTGCGTAAAAGTACGTATATAGACAAGCCGGTTAATAGAGCTATAGGTCGATTTTTGTACGCCCGTATACTTTTTTCACCCGCGCGAGCTGGCCGTCGCTCGAGTTATTAATTTTCCGCTCCGATAAGATCCGACATCCTTGTTCCAGATAAATATACACAGGCTCTACTATACGCTAGACACAACGGCTAATCGGCGAAGCGAGAAGAAAAATCGATACATCCGAAATCGAAATCGTTATAGAGCGCGGGGGGAATAAATCAATAAAGGCCGCCGCTGATGTAGCGTCCGTTACGTTATATATATACCAGCCGAGAGCCGCTAGAATTCCAAGACAAGCTGTCTCCTCGCGAGATCTCTCCTGGGCGCGGGCGTGTATACACGTAACGAGCCGCGCACGATAATCGCTCTTTCTCTCTCTCTCTCTCTTTCTCTGGCACGGAGATTTCGAAAACTCGCCGTTGTGTGTATATACGCGCGCTCGTAATTTATGGCCATATGCTCGGTACTAGCCCGGCGATCTCTTTTCGAAGACATATCGGGCTGGCGTGTAATTGAAAATAGCTATAATGCGGAACGTTGTTCTTTCGGATCATGTTTACGGGCGTTTAATTGGACGCAGGTGCTCTCGATCTTGTATACACAGCGCGATGCCGATTTATCGTCTAAGACAATAGGGAAAACGCTCGATTCATCCTCCGTGTGTATAATACCGACTCGATGCGGAGAATTTATCGTAATTACTTTTTAAAGTTTGAATAGAGCCGCCACGGGCGAGTTATCGAGAAGCGCGCTCCTTGGGTGGCTCCTCGCGATCGGCTCGCTCTCCCCGGGGGGTGAGACTGATATCTTTCTCCGGCGCTTATTTTTGCATCCTTTAAATCGACCCCCGCGCGCGATTCGATTACATTCGCTCGTATAACGTAAAAATTCGCCAAGGGACTTTTCGGCGAGAATCGCTCGAGCGCGTGTCGCTCGGTGAAAACGAGTTTCGCGCCGGCGGCAGTGTAAAAAAAAATGCCAAGAGCTGAAAAAAAAAATAAAAAAAAAACAAAAAAAAAAAAGAAGGGAGAAGTAGGAGCGCATCCTCCGGTGATCACATAATCGTGCATTCACCTCGAGCCGAGCGTTCAGCGCTCTCCTCTCTTCTTCCTTCCTCCTCTCGTGGCCACCGCCTTCTACTTCTTCTTGCTGCTGCTGCTGCTGTAGCTACGGTCGTTCTCGCGCTGTTGCTCCTTTTTTCTCTCTCCTCGCTTTCGAGTACATACTAGGCCGTGCCGGATTTTTATCATCGACTCTGATTCCGCGCTTTTTATCCCCGGTCGAAATTCCGAGCTCTAGCTTATACATATATACATATATATATACAGGACACAGCGCGAGTCGATAATCGTCCCTCGATGTACCGTACTTGCAAACGCGGCCGAGCGCACGTACAAACGGCCCGTAATGCAGAGCGTGTGTGTTCCCCTCGATCGCGCTCGTATTTCATCCGCGAGTGCATATGTGTACCTGCGCGACAAAGGTGCAGCTTGTATATAGATACCGGCGAGTTTCGCTCTCGGACACGCGCCGATCGCACGACGAATATGTAATTTATCATTCGGCGAAATTGAGACCTTGTGCGCGCACGGAAAATTCATCTCCGAGAGAGGGAGTAAATTTAATCGTGCGTATATACGAGAGCGTTTTCTTAATCGAGACTGTGACGAATGTGACAATTGTGTCGGTCAACTTTTGCGTCGATGAAAATTCATTCTACTCGCGTCGACGCGGTAAGTACGCGATGATATTTCGAGATGCAATCAAAAGAGGATGGGTGTCAAAAAACGAGCTAATTACCCGCGTCCGTGAGCGTAAGCATAATGAAGCCGTTTTCCTCACTCGCAGCTGGCAGATCCCGTATACACGGCCCTCCTGTACCGCGCTCTCGTTTTATCGCGCGCCTTTTCTTCGCCCCTCGTTTACGAGCGTTCCTCCTCGCGAAAATTCATTCGCCGGGGCTTTAACGGCTCGGATCGTTGCATTTTTTTTTTTTTTTTTTTTTCTTCAAACTTCTTCGCCGCGCTTACACGTGCTCCTCGTTCGAGCTCGTTATTGCTCATTGCGTATGCGAGGAATTTCGCAGGTTTTGCCGCTTGCTATTCCGGAAAAATGCTTTATCGTCGATAAATTGGACCGCGACGGATACCTCGCGCTCGTCCATATGTATGCCATATCGTGCTGCCGCGCGGACGTTTCAATTTACAGCACCGAGACGGATCTATAAATCCGAATTCCTGCATCCGATCGAAACTTTTCGTTTCCGCTTAGCTCGCGGCTTGCTGAAATTCAATTATTAGCCGATCGCGCGATACCGCGACTGAATATTCATCGATCGTATACGCCATCGTTAAAATCGCTTCTCTCGCTCTCATTACTACGCGCAGCAGTCTGCGTCCACGAGGATGAAGACGTCCTATCCGGGACTTTTACGACGCGGGGGATGCTCTTCCGCGTTTTTCTCTCTCTCTCACAGTATATACACCGTTATACACGGACAATGAGCGCGAGAAATCCCGAGAAAACACAGCGAAAGTACGACTCTCCCGGCCGCGATAAAATTCAATAACAACCAAAGCGGTTTCCTCGAAGGCCGATCAAACCGTACAGTATAATGATTCCTCTGCTCTTTCCCGGTATAGCCGATGAATATGCGTATCCGCCGAACGCGAACCATCGCGAGTTTTCGGCTGTCTATATCGCGTCGCTCGTTCATCTTGCTTATCTGCCGGGCCTGAGTTACGCGCGTGCGTCGAGTCGATTCGGAGAAAGAGATTCGCGAGAGACAACGAGAGGTACGCTTATCTCCAGAAGAGATTATTGAGTTGCGGCCGGCTCGATAAATGCGACTCTTGTGACTTTATTTATATCGAGCGGAGCTTTCGGACACCGCACCTGTGAAAATTATCTCCTCCGTGTATCGAACGAGAGAGAATAAGGGACTTGGATCGGCTGGCGATATACACGCGCGTTTTACACGTCCAACTGGATCGATAAGCTCCGAGTAAATTATGGCGCGAGCTGCGGTTTTCCAAACAGTCGCAGCTTTTCTCCGTCGAGATCGCGTATCTCCCAAGTTTTCTGAAAAGCCCATACGGCCGAAAACACGTTTCGAAACGGGTCCGCGTGTATAATGGCGGCCGGTCGCCTCGCGAGCTTTTTTATAACGGCCGTACAAGTACGCTCTTAAAGGTGAATCGCCGGCGTTTGTCTGCCAGTCGGGAACGACGTCGTCGACGTCGCGATTCCAACGCGCATTAACATAGAAATAATCCAGAAACGCAGATTCAAAACCGGATAGCAGACTCGACAGAGTACACGGGAGCCGCGCGTATTTACATCGTCTCGGAACTCAATCCTAAGCTTCGTTGAAGAACGCGCGAGATTATTTTTTACGCGTCGCGATGTGTAACTGTACCCCGGCGACGACGTCCGGATTATTATGCGCGTGTCGAGTAATGAGCCGTTGAAACGCTAGACGAGCTGCGGACGAGCGAGTATTTAGTGTTCGGACGATCCCGTTTAAGTGAAAAATTCGTGCACTGAGATCGATCTCGAGAACTATCGCGGGGACCGATCGTCCTTTGTGTCATTTTTTTTCGTAGATCGCCTTGATAGATGGATATATGGAACACCGACGTGTAGAGACAGGAATGTTTGCTCAATTCCTAATTCGCGATAAACGACTCGCCGTTTTCCCCTTCTAATAATCGAGCGAGCGCTAATGGATTCTCGTTCGGCTCTCAGTTTCTTTAATTTTCCCGCCGTCTCTCGCTTATCGCTCCCATACTCGCGCATTTCAATTCGGAAGCACTAAAGAAACAATGTTTCGCGCAGCCGTAAAAGCTGCCCGCCGAGCTCGCTCGTAAAGTAACGGACGTTAAAAGCAGCTCGCTCGCTCGCTCGCGCGAGAAAATCCGAGCGCATAAATTAAATCTCCGAATTATCGAGAGCCGATCGCGCGTATGGAATACACGCGGACAATGCGCCTTTTCCTCGCTTTCTATCGGGATTTTTTCAGCTGGATTATTGCGCTTTCCTATAATCCCCCGCGCGATATCGAGTCGTCCGGTTATTTCCTCGAGATACCGCCTGGATTATCCCTTTGTATACGATGGTGTATCGAGGTGCGAGAAAGGTGCTTTAAAACTTTGTTTATATTCGGCTAGGCGTTGGCGAAATTACATTGTCGGAGTTGCCGTATATAATAAGCGTATCTCAGTCTAATTAGGCGCTGAAAATAGCGCAGCGCGCGAACGAAAAATTTCAGAAAGCTCGACGTTATTTCCACCGGCCGTTAGCTCGGATTAGATCTCTTTTTTCCCCGCCTTAGCCTCGCGACGCTAATAAACGCAAAAAAGTCGTCCCTCTCTAGCGATAATTCCGATTCAACGCGTGTCGCCGTGGCGCTCATGCAATAGTCATCGTCAACCGGCGCAATTAGCCCAGGAGCGGGAAGAAAGTCCGGAATTACCAGATCTTTCGGAATATAACGCAGGATGAGTTCCGTGAGAAAAAGAGATTCGATGCGAGGGTGATTAAAAATTTTATCGCGCGCTGCGATCGACGGTTCAGGGCTTTTTTTCCTCGATGCGTATACATGACTAAGTGGACGATGACGGAGCCGGCAATTACGCTGATTAAAACGCGAGCCTGTGCTCTCAGGACTCGTCGCTGCCGCTACGCGTCGGGTCCGGGGAAAAAAAAGGTATAGAGAGGCGAGTCTATCAATCATCGACCAGTCCGACGACTGCGAAATTCGCGGTTTATTGCGAATTATGAACAACCGCAGACATTCGTCATGCAAATCAGCTTATATGTACATCTCAGTATTAGCATGAGCGGTCCAAGCCGGCCCATAACTAAGGCATGACTGGCAGCGCTGTACACAAACACACACACACACACATATATATATATACACGTTCCGGGCGCAGATTGCGCTGTGGGAAGCGAAAAAGCGCCTACGCTCCACCTATCGGCGCTAAGCAGAAGCTATACAAAAACACTCTCCAAAACAAAAGAAAAGTCCAAGAACGACCGGCGCACGCGGTGAACGCGCGACACGATCTCTTATCGGAAATTTATGGACTCGGCCGCGCGATTTGTCGCACAATAAGCGCCAGGAGGCATTGTTGTACCGCCGGGACAATTATCCGCGCGCGCCGCGAGGGAATGCAGTCGACGATTTAATTAGCCTCGAACGCCGCGGGCTTTTCCCTGAATCGCCTTGGTGTCAGTGTGTGTGTGTGTGTGTGTGTGTGCTTAACGCCTGGCGCCAGGCTAATCTCGGACTGTTAAGCCGTGCGCGCTGGAAAATCGGTTGGCGATTTACGAGCTTGTTTACGACTGCTCCTAATGCGTCCTCCGCGTGTACACGCGTACGTCATTCTTATCGCCGTGTCAGTGGTCGCGTGTTATAATTCGCGCGGGAAAATCGCCGCCGATTCAAAAGATCGGCGCGCATAATTCAAGCGACGCGTGCGCATGTATGCGTGTGTGCGAAGAAGGTCCGATCGACGGCAGAGATACGAGAACCGGAAGGAGAGACCGGTAGCCATTCCTCGCGACGTCCTCACCCAATATTCCCCGCTTGCCGATCTCCCTATCGAATCTTCGTCCTCTACGGACACACACACACACACACGCGTCTCGCTCTTCCTCTCCTACCGGGGTGTATATAGTACATAAATTACGCGATTTGTCGTCGCGGATCGGTAATTATCGGTCTCCGCGGCGTCGATTAAACGGCACGTGCTGGCATGGGAAAGCCGAGGTCGATTGTTCGCCGATGATTATTTATCGCCGAATATTGCTAATGACGCGATGGGCTATCTCGACTCGCGCGTATGTATACGAGCAAAGGGGACGTACCTGCACTAGCGGTTAAGTGGTTCATTTGAATAGTCGGGCCGCGCGAGAGGGAATAATTACGCTTCATCGCCGCCTCGCGATCGTGTAGGATAGGGTAATTGTTTCGGGCGTGTTGTATGCGCGCTTGTGATATACTTCGCCATCACCGACGCGGAATCGACGTATCCGAACGAATCGCTCGGTTTACGCCCGACTTCTCAACGCGCGGATGAAAGATCGCGAGAGACGTCTAATGACGCACGAGCTCGCTTCGTGCAAGGCAGAGAGAGAGAGAGAGAGAGAGAGAGAGAGAAAAATGCCTCGGAATTGATTTTTTCCAAGCTAATGGCGCGATTAGCCGCGCCGTTCTAAATTCCCGAAAGTCGGCGCGTATAATGCAACGTCTCGAGAATCGCACGGTAGTCGGTCTCGCTAATCGCGTTAATTTATATCATACCCGATGATTGATCGTCCCGCGCGCGCGCGAGATTACTATTACGCCCGCGGTAATTTCTAAAAGCGATAACGCGCTCTCTCTCTCTCTCTCTCTCTCTCTCTCTCGATTGAAAAATGGCTACTCGGACGTTTCATTTATTACTCGGTCTGGCGGTAAGTGCAGGCGTGTACGCGTATGGTTTTTCGCGAGGGCGGAATATTAATTACGAGCTTTTCTCATTAAGATCGACGCTGTCCGCTCTCGTTCTCTTCCGAGGCTATACAGCGGCGAGGATTTATTCTCGGCTTTTTTTTTTTTTTATGGATCGCTCGACTCCGCGCGCAATAACGACTTCGCGGAACACAGCGCTGTTCTCCGTATCGCTGTTTGCCTCGGGTTTAGGTACACAGTGTAAAAAGACATTTTCTCGGTATACGCCACACATAAAATCGGTTTATTTCAACTGGGAATCGGATTTATAGGTTTGGTAGTAGCTGCAAGGACGCTCTTGAGGTTTGCGGAAACGAGGGACGGCCTTTCGCAACGACGACGTATCTCGACTTTTCGCAATTATAAGCGGCTACTCTGATTCCGCCGTGTCGCCGCAGACCTCTTAATTGCTAATTGATTTTACGCCCGCGCGCGCATGTAAATGCCCGCGCGCGCATAAATCACGGCGCCCATCTCTCCCGAGTCTAATTAGTATATATAGACGCGCGGAGGGAGAAAGGGCTGCCGGTGTTGTTCGCGGTTTTCGCGGCTTTGAGCCGAGCTTTTATGAAGTTATAATTGGCTGCGGCTTTTGTGCGCATGTCGTCGGCCGATGGAATAATTGAATTGTTAACTGCGGCGTTTTTCCTTCGCTATCAATCACCGCTTGCCAAGCGATTGATATTTTCCGAGCACACTCGATCTAAATAACTCGCATATCCATACGCAGGTAATTTTCTTCCGCATCGGCCCCAAAAAGAAGATCCGCAAACGCGATTTTTTTTCGATTCGTACCTTTCTTTTTTTTTTTTTTTTTTTCGAAAAAAAAAGCCTCCTCTCGCGAGAGGAGCGCAAGATTTATGGACTTTTTAAAGGGTTGCGCGCGCGCGCGTAATTTCAATGTCGGGATTTCTGAACGGCAGCAGAAGCCTCGCGAGTCCGCAATTATCGCATGAAATTTATCGCGTAATTAACGCACGCCCGCGATTTTTACGCGAACGATTGCCGGGTAATAAGTTAATTCCCGGCTTGCGACGATGATTGCCGAGGGCCTGCAGTGTCCACATAAGGGAGAGACGCATTTCTGCAGGCGCAGAGTCGAGAAAACTCCTCTCCACAGAGCTTACGTAGCATAGACGATGCATAAATCCCGGGACTGTAAAACGGCTCATTATGTCATTTCTCTCTGACAATAACGCGACGAAAAAGCTCGCGCAGCGCGACAAATCCCAGTGAGCATTGTGCGACGATCGGAGAGAGGAGGTAGGTGTATTATATCGAGGAAGCATTTACATACACGCGTTTACATACTCTCTCCTCTGCAATTAGCGCTGATGCAGTTATTCGCTCGCGTGGGCAGCGGAGAACCTCTTTGTTGTTCCTATTCCCATATCGATTCTCCGCATCGCGGCGACGGATCAATCCATAGTCGAGTTTTCAAAACAAAATTCGAGTCCGATGCGCGAGTTGCGTAACGCCGATATCGATCGATTAAAAACTTACGAATCGCGCGGGACATGGTTATTACAAAGTGCGACAATGAGCGACGCGATATGAGAGGCGAGGCGAGTTCCCATGCAACGCGCGATTCGAAAGGAGGCGCGCTCTTTAACCTCCTTCTCTCCCTCCCCCTGATGTGTTCTTTTCGTTCGGGTAGATCCGAGAGTGACGGTGTTGTAGGACCTTTTGTATAAACAGCGCGTAGTTTCTTCGAAAGCTTCACAATGCGAGATTTTTAGGGGACCAACGAGTCGATAAGCTCATCCAACATCGTCACAGCGGACAAAGACAGAGCTCGAATACCCGCATCACACTCTTGTATACGTATTAAACGCGTTTTAATCTCTCGTCGTGCCTGTATAACAACAGAAGTGGCATCAGCGGTCGCATAACTACGGAACGGCTTCATCCATAAGCTCGAGGCTCGCGTAGCTTTTCCGCGCGCTACCAGATCCCCGAGAGAGCCCGTCGAGCAGCTTATCTGATCCTCGAAGACGAATCGACGAGCCGGACACAATGCGGCTCTCTTCCCCCCCGACGTCAATGAGATGTTATCTCATCTCTCTCTCTCTCTCTCTCTCTCTCTCTCTCTCTCTCTCTCTCTCTCTCGCTTTTTCTTTCTCGTCGTGTGTACGACTGTCACTATGTGCGCGACGCGTTCTATATCAATGAGAGAGTTTTTCATTATTCTTCTGTAATTGATGAACATCACTTACTCTTATTATACACTATCAGAGTTAGCAGGAAAGTTGGAACCGAAGAAGTTTTCAGTACTGGAGCGGTGAGAGCATAAGCGGCTTCGTTAGCAGGCCCGACAAAAGGCAGTGTGTATAGCTGACGTGCCGGTATATGTACACTGGGCTCACGGATAACGATGAGGGAAACGGGAAAACGCCCGTTCGCCACCTATCGTCGCTGGCCGGAGCTAAACAGCAGAAGGAACGACGAATCGATTTATAATTTTCGAGGCACAAGCAACTTCGCTGATAAAGTAAAAAGCCTCTCGGTAGGCAATAACTCATACAACCGCTTCGACCCTCGAAATATCGTGGATCTGCGGGCATATTTTTATCTCGCGGCCCTCTTCATCGTGAATATGCATAAACCTGTTGAAAGCCGATAACCCCGAGAGAAAAATCCGAAACTCCGCGGTGGAAAAGAGCCGGGCCCTGGGGCGATCAAAAATTCACCGCGAGAGTAAAGCTCAAGAGAGATGATTCCGAGCGAGCTCCCCGATAAAAGCCGCTGATGCACGTCTCCGCGCGCTTTTCTTCGCCGCTTATTCGAATGTACACAGTCGCTCTGTGCGTATGTAATTATGCAAATGAGACGGCAGCTGACCAATAATAAATCAATTTATTGCTCATCGCAAATCGCTCGCGAAGTAAAAGCTGGAATTTCGAAACTGTATAGACAATCTAGATTATCCTCGAGCGCCGACGATTTTTCCAGCCGACGAGAATTCGATCTCGCGAATTAATAAGCTCCGGGGATTAATGAGCGGCACCTGCGCGACCACCTCTCGAAAATCCGCGGCAATTTTCGCGCGCAGCGAATTCCGCGATCGGACGGCTCGATAGCACCGGGGCACACACACACACACACACACACGCGCGCGCGCGCTCGAGGCGGATTATTATTAAGCGAGAGCGGCCAACATTGCAAATAGATCGCGGTAGGGGATAGCGTCGAGCGATGCAGTGCTTCTGATTTTGACGTATGTGAATTTATGGAAAGATCGTAATTAACGGTTCGCCGCGTGTATTTTTCAGAGGAGAGAAAAGAGGATATATTAAAAATTAGCGGGATTACTGTGTTTTGCCGATAGCATCTCCGAGCGAGGGATAAACGCTCCTCCGATTATTGAAAGCGGGCAGATCGATAAGAGGCGCTGATCAATAATATTTCAGAAACTCGACGATTTCGAGGAGAAGCGGAGCGTGTAATTCACCGATTCACCGAGCTTGCGCGCGCATGCATTCGAATCGGTCTAATCTTCCCTAGCCGGCTAATGAGCCAACTTATCAAACGTCGATGGGGAGGAGCAGGTTTGTTTTCCCGCGAGTCGTCGAAGCTTACGCATCAACATAACCGGCCGCGGATCGGCTGTACACCAAAAAAAAAAAAAAAAAAAAAAACAAGGAGACCGATCTCAACAGGTGCAGCGTACGATCGATCAAATGCCCGCGTCGATTTTGTCACCCGCGAACGCGTCCGATCTTCACAACAGCAGTTTCCGAGATAAATCGAGGAGCGACGAGCCTCGGACGTTGAGCCATATATATCCCGGTGTCGCGAGTCGTTCTGACCCGAGGCTGTTGTTACCGATTTCGATCGTTACGTTCATGCGCTTTTTCGGAGCTTCGTTAGCTCGGCAATTTGAGATGATGGGGATAGTGGATAGAGGAATTAGTTCTCTCTCTCTCTCTCTCTCTCTCTCTCTCTCTCTCTCAGCGAGAGGGGGAAAGAGCTTTATGGAGTTTTGAGAATCGAGGATAGAGCGATTATCGGTGATTGCTCTCGGTGTACACAGGGTGTCTCGTCGCTACGGAAAAAGCTTATGGCTGGTCTGAAATTAGAGGTGTATACAAGATGCGACGATTTCCGAGTAGCATTCCGGGCTTCTTATACCACGTTTACGCGAAATTACAGTCCGCATTTTCGACTGTGTCTCCTGTCGGGCTATCGGGAGGGCAATTAGCGCAAAAATTTAATACAGTTTCGAGGGAGAGAGAGAGAGAGAGAGAGAGAGAGAGAGAGAGAGCAAACAACAGCCCGTCGTAAAACGTCAGGCCCTTGTTTTATGCATTACGACTCTATGCGGCGCGACGAGTATATACTCGCCCCCGGCGGTTATCGCGAGCGTTCATGCACTTCAATAAATTCTCCTCTCTCGCGCCGAGACAAGTAGTTTTCCTGCCTCTTTTTTCTCCCCTCCCCCTTCGCGTCGCCTCCGACAACGAACTCGAGAGCTGACACTCGTAGGAGTATATACGGGCCAGAAAATTCATCCGCATTTCTGTGCAGTCGATATCTCATTAGGCAAACTTTAACCGTTGTAATCCGCGCACTTATTAAGCTATCAGCGACTGATCGAGGGAGAGGGAACAAGGAGCGCTTCATTATCGCGCGCCGCGAATAAATCGACTCGGCGACGATCCTTTTGAAGAGGCGCGCGTATACCAGTTTCCGAGCCGTAAACGTCCTTCTCGCCGGATTTATACAAGTGCTGCAGCTGCACTCGATCGCCGCTTTATTTATAACGCGGACACGCGCAGCTGCGCAGTTGACACCGTGTGTATATGTATACAGTTGAAACTCGCGAGAAAGTTTACGTATAATATATTCCGATTCCTCCTCGCTGCGCAGTATCCGCGGTTTGAAATTTCGCGCAAATAACATAGAGCTCTGGTATATAACCCTCGAGCTCGCGTCGTTTCTACAATTGCTTTCTCCGACTGTAATATACGCGGGCGTAAAAAATTCCGCTCGCTCGCAATACTCGTATACCTACTGCGCGGCCATAACTCGCGCGCCGCTTATATATATATATATATATATATATATATACCAAAGAGAGCGCCCTGAGCGAGGAACATCCAATTTCGCGCGTCGAACTCACCGCGCGCGTTTACGATTCCTCGTGTCTCTGTGTGTGTGTGTGTATACAGGAGAGAAAAAAGAGCCGAAGCGTTGCGACTCCTTTATCTCGCGCCTACTGACGTTTTTGCGAGTAGCTCATTAGTTATACCCAATTAGCGTCGGGTGGATAGAGAGAGAGAGAGAGAGAGAGAGAGAGAGAGATAGCGATCGATATAACACTCACAAAATCATAAGTAGATAACGTCCGAGATGGGCAAGACTCGCGCTGAGTGTGTGTGTGTAAATCACAAAAGGCCGATCAATTGAGTCGATATTACACAAAGAATAATACCAGCTTTGACAGAGAGAAAAGAGAAAAGAATACGAGATATTATGCAGTGTATACGCGGCATAAAGGAGGCCGCCGTGACGGAAGATATTGTAGGACAAGTTCGGAGATCGTTGGGTGGGCTTTTCTCTCTCTCTCTCTCTCTCTCTCTCTCTCTCTCTCTCTCTCTCTCTCTCTCTCTCTCTCTCTCTCTCTCCTCGTGTCCGCGTATATACGACTCGTTTTGTTTTGCCTCGTGTGTATACGGCAACGTATACGAGCGAAGAAATACGTCATAATACTTATACGCTTTGAAATTTCAAACTTGCACCTGTCGATCCTGCGCACAAGCATAGAAGCGCAGATTTACGATCGGCGCGTGTGTGTACGTGTATTATACTTTACGACGCAGATATCGCAACGCGTCGATCACCTCCTGTGTGTGTGTGTGTGTGTGTCCGCGTATGTGTACATAGAACGATCGAGCGACAGGTCTGACTTATTGCGACGCATAATCGATCCCTTTTTACTCGCCGAGTCGCGAGCGTATAAGAAGGACCCAGCTGATGCTCAATGGCGTGTGCGAATAGCTTCGTACATAATGGGACTGATTACGGAGCGATATTTACAAGCTGAATTTTTAGTATAGAATCAGTCGATAATTTTTCTCCCCCTTTCTCCGTTTCAGGTGAGCCCGATAAATCGACGCGTGAGTGTGCACAGCCGAACAGAGATTCCCGCGGTCAATTAAACGGAGGATCGACGTAACAATCCTGTCCGGCGATTAATCCGACGAGCAGTGCTCTCGGCCGTAACAAGGCCTAGGCATCCCATTGTTCGACGTGTGCAGCGCGCGGAGACCGCTATAGCCGAAACCGCTATAGTTATCGTCGAAAAATCAAGGTAAGAGAGTCGCGGACTCTGCTGCAGAGTGACAAATTAAAATTAGCAGAATTTTTCGGATACTCGAAAATTCGACGATCGAACTGGCTCCCAAGCACGGAGAGGAGCAGCGGCAGCTCGACATTCCTCCGCAGCAACGGAGCGCGTCGCGATGCCGAAGCAGCTGTTGCGCGCCGCTGCACCTCGGACGAGCGACTTACAAATCGCGGCCGATTGGAATCCGCGCCTGCGTACGAATTTTGCCATGGACACGAGACTTGCCCGAGAAGCGGCGAGAAAAAAGGCTTAGCGCTAATGAACGCGTAGCTGCAGAGATGCATCCGTCGAACTGAAAAAGAAAAAGAGCTCTGGCAAATATGAGAGTCGTAAATATAATCTCTCCGCGAGTGTCACGGAGGCCAATTAAGCGAAGCTCTGCGCTATGGGTCTCTTGGGATGGAAGGATAACGTTTTCGCTGCAGTTGTTACACAGAATTTGTCCGATGCTTTTCCGAGAGCGAACTTCTCGGGACAGCTTAATTAATCGAGCGTATTTTACAATAAATATTACTCGAAATCAGTCGCAACGGCGTTACGCAGTCGCGCGCGATTACGTCGGCTCTCTTTGCACTTCCAATCCGGGGCTCTGTGTGCTCTCCGCGCGTACACGGACACTCTCTCCGATCATCATTCTTGTTTATGCGCCGTCTCCCCGACATTCTTTGTCGGCAGCTCGCTCGACGAGCCTCATTACGTGTGATCGCGCGCTAGGGAAAAGGAGCATCAGCGAGGAAGAGAGAGAGAGAGAGAGAGATCTGATCTACGAGCGTTTAACGAGAATTGGCACAAGTCAAGAGACTGGAAATCGGGACGTCATTGTTTCGGATTCATCCGAAATAATAAGAGAACAAGCCGAGTTGATATAACGCTCGAATCGCTATAGGCGAGACGACGCGATTATCCTCCGAGTTGACCTTGCCTCGTTTTTCCCTGCGGGTCGCGTATCCTCCCCCTCCTCGCGAGGCTTATAACTTACAATTAAGGGCCGCGACCGAGTGAGCGATGTGACGGCCGTATCCTTCTCTCCTGCGGAGAGTATATACTAAGAGAGAGAGAGAGAGAGAGGAGCTGGACGAGTCGTTTTATGCGAGCATTCGCTTCTGGAGTTTTGCGATCGCGCCTCGCTGCTTCTCGAGATTTTATACTTTGTATACACCGAGTCGATTAACCCGGGAGAGTCGTTTGCGCGCGCTCGTTACGGTACGTATCAAATTTTCAGCGACGATTTTCCTTTCATTCTTTCGTCCATCTAAATTCCGCGAGCGAGCTAAGCCAATCCCAACAACTCAATCCGCGGGAAAAATGCCGAACCACCGCAAGCACGGGCTCCGATTCATCCGATCCTTATCGATCTCCCCTCCCCCCTCTCCAGTTTCCTCTCTCATTAGCTATCCCCGTGCGATCACGTGCACACGCGCGCGATTAAAATCGGCAGCAGCCGATAGGGGCGAAAAACGCATGTAACACGCCGCGCGCGCGCGCGCGAGCGCGAGAGCTGAGCCGGGTAATTCGAGGATGCGCGCACGCGATCGTAATCCTTCCGAGGATCTCTCTCTCACTCGATGTATATAACGCTAGAGACGCGAGCTGCTTGTATATAGGAAGACGAGGCCGCGCGCTCGCGAGAAAATAATTATTCGACGGCCGGGGAACAAAACGGCCGATAATTGCCCGGCGATCGGATGGCCGTGCTGTTAGCGCCTGCGTGGGTGGGATGTGTTTCATCGAAAAACTCTTATATATACATATAGGTATAGGCGATATCGAACGGGCGCTCGATGAAATTACAGAGCGAGCCGCTGCGTAAAAGCGGCATTAGCATAACTCATAATCCGGCGAGCTTCCAGCCAGTCCTGGAATTGCTCGCGTCGCGGAAATTCGATTAACCGCGCGTAAGTAGAGCCGGTGCAGCGGGAAATGTTTGTTTCCAGTATACGCTCGAGTCTAATCGTCGCCGTGACTCGACGAGACTTATAATGCCATTGCGAGAGGCAGTCGCGGCGGCGGCGGCGGCAACCTGTCCTCGTAATAAGCGCCGCGCGCACTTAAGCAACCGAGCCGGGCTCTTATGTCTCCTGCCGAGAGGATGACGATGTAGCATTTTTTTCTCTTTCTCCGTTTAAATTATCAACTGAAAAAGTAATCAAACCCAGGAATTCGACTACCGACGATTCGATCGAGCGGATTCAGATGGTGTTGAGAGTTAAAAGCTCCGCGTCAACGGCTATATCGTTTCACGCAAGAGGAAAGCAAGAAAGTTAACGTTAATGCGCCGGCTCGCGTTTTATGGCCGAGCGAAGATTTTTCGAGCCAGACGTATATGATAACGCCCGGAGCTTTGATTCTCAATAAACGTCAGAGAGCGCGTGCCGACGATAAAGACACCGTCGTGCTAGTTACGGGCTCGATCGGTGATAAAAATACGCAGCGTGCTCCAATTTTCATGAAAATTACAGAGCGAGTTCGCAGCTCAAGTTCGAACAATCATCGATTAATCGGAGAATAATTAATACCCGCTAACGCGCGTACGCGTATTAAGCCTCTTTATCCCCGGCGTGTGGCTGGGGCGAAGAAAAAAGCAGCACTGAGCATTTCTGATCAGCAGCTGCTCTTCACGAGAGAACTCGTTCCAGCTAGCGATGCGATCGTCCACGTCTCGGCGTATCTGCGGCGATTTATCGCGGCCAAGCGCAGAAATTGTGAGTCTCTAAAATTGTTACACTGCGCGCGGCGAGGTATTTTAATCGAGCCGCGATTACAGAGAGGCTTTGAACCTCGCGCTCGCGCGGTTGGTAATTTCGTTTTCCGATTTTCCACAGCCGGCTCTGTTTTCCCTCTTCTGGTACTCTTTTTCGGTAGCTCGATCGATCGGCAAAAAAAAAAAAAAAAAAAAAACAAAAGAAGACTATTTCGTGTTCCACGCGGAGAAATACACAGCGCGCGTCCCACCTCCGGCAAGGAGATAGGCAAGCCCAAGCGAGAGCGAGGATAAGCGGCGCGCGGCTGGGTAATCACGCTAAATCACGCGCGGCACGTCGTATCATTTTCCGATCCGTGTGTATGCATATATAGAAGGTACGAAAATCGTTCCTCGTTCGCCTCTCGCTCGATCCAGTCTCAAATGTCTGGGGGACAATTAGCGACCTAACGCGTGTATGGCGGTGACGAAAGACTCGAAAAAATTCCATATATCCAACTGGACTCTCGCTTTCGATTTCCATTCGAAGAGCACTACTGGCGAAAACGCGACTGCGAACAGAACCGGACAAGCTATACAAGATTTTCGAGTTCGCTTTTTTCCAGCTCGTCCGAGCTGCGCAAGTGTATAAGGACTGACTCGCGGAAATTTGTACCCCCCCTCCGAACAACTTTATTAAGGCAGTCCCTCGCGATCTCAGCTTAATCGAGTTTCTGCTCGCTCGTTTATGTAAGATGTGCTGCTAATTAATTAGCCGCGGCGCTTTTCCGCGCTAGAGGACCTTTTCGAGCGATATTCGTCGGTTTAGGCACATCCGTAACGAGCAAACCAAGAACAAAGCTTGAAAGAAAAATTAATTAACTCCGATAATTTATTTGGCCGCGACCTAATAAGAAGACTAATGACCGCGAGGTAAAAAGCCATCCTCGTCACGAGAGGACGAACGGTGTAGCGCGTATAACAAGCGCCGCAGCTTTTCAGCCGTGGACTTTCTTCTCCGTGTGTCCGGCGAGAGAGAGAGAGAGAGATACACAGCAGCGCCGCGGGGGCACCCCCTTACGTAAGATTCCTCCAGCGGCCGGTATCATCGATCATCATTAGGCTAACCTTCCTCCTCTTCATCCTCCTCCTTCTCCTATATGACCTTCTCCTCGTACATACACGAGCGTCGTCGCGCTTTGTGTTGGATTTCGTCGCGGCTGCAGCAGCGTCCGAGGAAATTGAAAAAAAAAAAACGTATACGCTAATCGATACCGATCCTCGTAAGCGCCTCCCTTCCGTTACGATCAACTCGCACGCATCGTCCGTCTAAGCGCTGATGGTAATAAACGACGAATCAATCAATCTCCATTTGCGGCTCTCTTTTCACGCTGAGCTATCGCGCGCTGTATAATTTGATTATACGCCGCAGCGGCGTATCAATATACTCGTGAAATCTTCATCGACGCGGCGTTTTTCGAATTCATCGATCATCAGTCGAGAGCTGAGAAAAATACACGACTACAACACGCGCGACGTCTCGAGTGGTCGAACAATGCAGACGTGAGAAAATCGAAATCCTCTCGATGCATTGCGATCGAGACCGAGGGTCGTTTGGGGTAAAAATCGCGGCTTTACTTTCTCGAACTCGACGAGTTTATTTATACACCGGATTAATTTCCCTCTAATTACCGGCAGCTCGTCTCGGCGAGGCTCTCGCGAGAGCCGTTACGCGAATCCGACACATTCTCGCGTGTGAGCGGCCGTTCCGCTCGACACGCGAGTCTCGCCCCTTTTTTTTTCAGCTTCTTCTTCTATTTTCCATCGGCGCTGCTAGATCCAGCCGAGCGGGATCGGCGAATTAAAATTTATTTCGTTGACCCCGACTCGCGCGCCTAGAGAGCTGGATTATATATACTCGGGTATATACTTCCTGGTCAAATGAAAATGTAACACTTTTTTAGCGCGCAACGGGAAATTATTGCGTCGGGACGTGCAATCATCATTTTGCATTATAAATTGCACGCGCGTGTGCAGCGCTTGCTTTGAAAATGAGCAAACATTATAATTCAATAATAAAATATCGCGGCTCGTTAATCCCGACGCCGATTAAGAGCCCCTCGGAGATCCAATTTGTCAACGCCGGCTAATAAAAATTCGTATAGAGCGTTCGATCCCGGTTCGAACTCGCGGTGTTCTGTGCAAACCGATGTAATTACGCGGAATGATACGGTGCAGGTTCGTAAGTATCCGGAGTATCACTTCGCTTTGAGAGAGAGAGAGAGAGAGAGGGAGTTATCGAATTTCCCGATCGCAACACAGGAGCAACAGCTGCGTTCGGAGGAAAAAGCCAAGAACTTTCTAAACTTTATCGGACCCGACGCCGGGACAGAGGTTGCGTGCGTTGACGTCATTAAGCGCGCGAGCGCGAAGCCGGTACGTAACACTTTTATCAATCGGATTGGAAAATCGAAGAGCCGCGTGTACGCACAATGAAAAATAGGTACGGCTTTTGAACCCCGAGGCTCTTTCTCTCTTGCGCGACAGTCGCAAGCCCAGCTTTTCTCGCAGAGGGCCGATGGTTTATCGCGGATTTACGAGGAGGAAGCCTCGCTGCACTGCGGGCGATTCGATTTTAATGGAAATCAACAGATTCAATTTCCGATAGCGATTCGCGTATATAGCGCTGGAGGGGGAGAGAGAAAAACGTCGTGCCTCGTCGCGCGCAGGTGTGTGTATGTGTGCGTCTATACGCGTGGCAAACAAGCCCCCGGGAAATTCTCAAATAATTATGGCTTTATTGGGCCAATAAAGATCATTAACCCGCGTCCGGGAAAAATCCGCGGGAGCTCGTAAAACGAAGATGGAATATAACGCCGATTCTCTCCCTCTGTATTTATACGTATATAGAAGCGCAAGCGGGGAGAAAGAAAGAGACACTGTAAAGTAGCCGCACGCGCGCGCGCGCGCGTGCGCGTGTTGGTATTCCAAGGCTACTGCCGCGCAGCGCGCCATAAGCATCATTACAAGTTTTCAAAGGTACATTTGCGAGTAATTTACCGGTCTCGTTTTACTGCTTACTTTACAGTGCCAGGCAGAGAGAGAGAGAGTTGAGAGGTCCGCAACGTTTCAATAAATTTTACGAGAAATAAACGCGCACGCGTGTGCGTACGCTTGTGTCTGTACGTGTGTGTGTGTGTGACACGTCGTTGCAGTCCGAGATGTTCTCGCTGCGGGAGGAGATCGCGTGCGTGTATGGGTTTTATGAATGAAAGACTTAATGGCCCCCGGTGGTGCGAATGCGGGAAACTGTTGATTACGTGCCACTCGCGAGATCGATTTTCTTCGACACACACACACACGGCTCTCGGTTTTTCAAGCATCGCATCGCGCTTCTATATTTATAGAATGAGTATACCAATTAGTAGCCGGCTATGACCTTTTGCGTTTAATTAGTTATATACGATTTAGCCGCTGCACTACTGCGAGAATCGAATGAAAGTATCCACTCATTAGGATCAATGAATTATCGTTATGCATTGTGCGCCGATGTCGAGCAACGGTTATACGCGCGGAGAGCAGGAATCCGCTTTTTTTTTTGCGCAACCTCTGAGTTATGTATACGCCGCGGCTTTCCAATTGCGCGGAAAAGCCGCATATCGTTTTTCCCATCCCTAACTGATTCGAAATCGCGTTTTCGTCCATATACCGGAAAATTATTCATCGATATTTCAAATCGTTCCACTCACTGCAACTATTTCCATGAATGCGAAATACCCGCGTAGCATTGTCGCTCGCGCGAGCCGGCGATATTACGAAATTTCTCGCAAGCTCGGGAAATAACAGCAAGCGCAGGATTTACGTTCCATTGAAAACTTGCGGCGCGCGAGCTTATGTATAACAATCCGACGCGATAAAACGGGAAAAGGCCTCCTCGTAACCGCGCGCGAACAATCGCTTGCGCAATACGTCTCCCTCCCTCCCGCGTATTTGCATTTCCTCGATAAAACTCTCCTCGCCCCCAGCGAATCCATCTCGACGCGTATAGTTGCATCACACAAGAGAACTGCATCACCGAAGGCCAATCTCTGCTTATCTCGCATTATATTCAGAAAGCGCACGTGCCCGAGCCTCTCGTATTTAACGTAATGAAACGCTTCGGCCGTTTAGCCACGGGGTAAACCACTAGGATAGCTAGCGAGCATTCGTATACGCACGCGCGCGGCGGAGATTCCGAGCCGAGATATAATCGTTCGAATATTACGCTCGCTCCAGCTCCGTTGCGTATTCTTGGATGTAAATCACCGTCTGCTTCGTTTTTTTTTTCCAGCTCGCTCGCAGTATTTAGCGGAGAAATCACGTCAGGCACAAGTTCCATCAATTCCGACTACGGCATTTTAACACCGACCGTAGCGCTCGAAAAAAAAAAACGGCGCCTCTTTTTACACCCGATCTCGTTACGATTCCTCGGACGTCTCTCGGGAGGCGACTTTAGGCGTTATAGCCTCGGCTCCTTATCCGGCGTTTACGCGCGCTCGCGGAATCCCGCGCGAAAAAGCGCGGCTCGGCTAATTTTCTGACTGATGGTGTCGGCCACCGCCGGGTATAACGACGCCTTTCTTCTCGACGTGCCTGGAAGTCGCCTCGTCGAAATTGATTCGGACGCGACTATGATAAATTGCCTACGCACACAGCAGATACGATCTCTAGCGAATACACAATTTGATACACGTTTATATTAATACTCGACGGTTCGCTCTCCCTCCCCCCGCGGGGGGGAGAGGCTTATAACGCAGGATAAGGCTACTTCAATGGCCCCATAAAACTAACAAGATCTTATCGACTCATTACCCGTTTCCGATACGGCCTCGCTCGCGAAAAGTGCAATTTCGATTCCGAGTGAGAGAAATTCGCCGACTCTAATGAAACTGTTTGAAATCCCCGTAAAGCCGCGTACGTCTCTATTCGCTTAGGTTTCGACAGGTGAGCGCGGCAAGAAAAAAGTCGATTTCATACATTCTTCATTACGAGCTTCTTGCTACCCTCGTTACGCGGAGAGGCGCACAATTAGAGGCTCTGATCGAGAGAGGGAAAAATATGAATAAGTATTTAACGGACGATTTACTTAGTGCAGATTGTACGCTGAAAAATTGGCGAATTGATTGCGCTCCGCGCTGCGGCGAATATGACAAGTCAATATACTGGCCGACTAATGACTTTATTCTTCGGTTTTATTACTTCGGCGCACACAGCGGCATTTGTCAGTGCGCGAGAACTTATTAATAACCAACCGTTCGCTCTGTTATTGCGGCGAGGGAGAATTATTCAATTACCCGACCAGATACGAGAGAGATAGGCGCTCGAATTCCGATTCGAAAAAAGACCGGAGTTGTATTAACGTAGGCGCGGGGAACAACGCGAAAAAATCCGACGGCTCTGCGGAGATTCTAATCTAATATGAAACCGAGAGAGAGAGAGAGAGAGAGAGAGAGAGAGCGGGGCGCATTGTGTCCGCGAACGCAGTGAGCAAGATAGACGTCGCTCGTTAAAACTCCCTCGAAACAGCCGAATTCCACGGCAGTCGCTTGTAAATCAGTAGCAGCTCGAACAAATTACAATCGCACGGCGATATCGGCGTGTGGTATAGTAGCAAGAGAGAGAGAGAGAGAGAGAGAGAGAGAGAGAGCGCGTAAACGCTCGCTCGGTCCATAAATTTCGAGAACGTCTAGTCTCGCGAGGCAAGAGAATGAAAAAATGAGAGAAGGAAAGATCGGTACCGCACAAGCGCGGAGCAAACACAAATACGCGTCGCTCGGCGATAAATAATCGCTCCGAAACGCTGCAGCGCCAGAGCGCAGACAATGAGCTCGACAAAAGGCACGGAGAGTTTTTCCCTCGGCTCGTTTTCCGTCGCGCGCGGCAGGTGGTGCGCACGTACGGAAGGTGGAGCTGCTGCTGCTGCTGCACCGCGGGCTTTCGTAATAATTGCCGCTCGGACGCCGAGTGCAGTATAACGTTGTAGCTGTTGGCTCGCGCGCGGGTTAGGTCTGATGTCGGTTACGTCGGGTTATGGATCATCCGGCCCGATATGTGGATGCCTGACTGACTGCTGTTTGCTTCTATGCTCCACGAGAGAAAGTCGAGAGATGAAGAGAGCTATATGGTTTCCGTTTGGCTTTTATTGCTTGAAAAATGCTCTACACGCGATGAAACGTTACAATATATAATATTACAATCGCGTTCTAATTTCATTCGCTATTCTCCGCTGCACTCTCGCGTGGCAAGCTTTTTCTACAGTTGGACCACTATGGCGGCGAAGGCTAGGCACGTGCTCGAGTACTGAAAGAAACGTTATTCATTGCGACTTTGTAGATAGATCGAGGAAAAAAAATCAACGCACCCACAGAATTATTCGATGGTTGATCGGTAAAAATGAGCCGGTATCGATCGGAGGATCTCGATCAAACAAGTACGAGACGTAGAATCGAACCGACGGATGAGAATATAAAGCTTGGTTGAGCACGACAACTTCTTCGAGGATGTATTTTGTATTCGCCTTCTAAAACATGCGAATTTCAGCGATTAAAATTTTTCTCACAAGCCCACAACGTTCTATCGCTTACCGCAGCGTTTACTATTTCGTATGCGTGGGCGATGCAGAAAACAGTGAAGAAGCCGTTGAATAATACATCGAATAAATTGAAAAACGTAGAAATTTCGGTATCGACGCGACTTCTCAGTACGTATATTATGAATAGATATTCAATAAAGAGTACGCGAGCCATGGATAAGGCAAAAAAATATTTGACGAAGTATTTTTGCTTGCAAAGAATTTCATTCAAGGTTTTACCGAGTTTAATGTAGTTCTTGCCAACAGTCTTAATGACGCTAAGTTGTACTTCTTCTTTGAATTTCATCTCGTTTAGTATCGAGCAAACTTTGTTCAATGCATCGTAGTAAGCGCAGAAGACTGATAGAGAGCAGCAATGAACCATAAGCATAATAGATGTCAACGGTTGCGACAGGAACCAAATAACGAAGAACACCGGTACAGATACAGGAGCACATAGGTTAAAGTACACATAGTTGAAAATATGCACGAAGGCTTTTGTCAATCCGAGAATTTGATAAAAAAATAAGTAATAATTAATTTTGCTGGTGTCGATATACTTTCTGTACTTAATCAAATCAAGTTTAACTTGGCGCAGTTGGTTGGAAAATCGTAGGCTGTAATCGCGATTTATTAGTGCCTCAAATGATAAGAAGCATATGTTTGATAAAGGTATGGACAACTGAATGAAGATTGCCGAAGAGGTGTGCGGTGGAAATCCGAAAACGGACACATAACCAACGACGAACACCGAGCAAGCGATCGACAAGCAACACTGCGTTATCTTCGAGTACTTGGCGAATTTGGTAAATCCATCTTCGTCTACGTAGCCCATGTCGTTTCCCAAAATGGCGTAAGCGTATCTCATATTCTTCATCGTTGTTTTGACGAGACCCCTTGACTTTGTTGCCATGATGCACAGCCACGCACTGTTATCAGGAGTTTAGTTTTTTCCGTTCCATCGATTATCTTTCCAACCCTGTAAAATCGATTTTCCCCTATAGCAAACAATGCAAAATACACACAGAGCGATTGCGAAGCAAAGGCCTTGAAAGAAAAAACAAATTTTCATTCGAAAGTCTCGCAGCCACTTAAACTTCGACATCCGGATTTGAGCGTCTCTCTCGCTATCTTCCGGCCAACCTCATCTTTTCTCCGTAACTCCGCAGTGCCTTATTAAGGAGCCTATCATTAAGTCTCGGCCTATCTCTTAGCCATTACTCGCGCGGGTGCGCTTGCGCGCTTTCTACCATTGGCATTTCGATATTGATAATTACGATTTTAATCTACCCTTCCAATTACTACTATCCATTTGCCTGCTGTGCACTACTGCTTCTGCCCTCTTTCTCTCTTGTTGCGCACGATTCGCTTATTTCATAGAGGATACACACACGGGCATTTAACGGAGCTAGGAGCTTACAAAGGAACACAAGGAGCATCTTTGCAAATTGAAAGGGAGATTTATGAAACGTATAATCCAGTGCTCTCGCTCGAAAATAGTAAATAAGGCTTAAGATACGCACTAGATTCCCCTACGACTTGACCTCTCAATAAATCTAAGCTCCAATATAATCCAGCGCGTTTCTCCGTCCAAGAGAGAGAGAGAGAGAGGACACCTGCGAGCACGTATACGCCCACGCGCGACATTAATCGCGGGGGGGGCGCAGCGTCCATTCGTCACCGCGACTATCCGAGATTAGAGCCGTGTACGCGGAGAAATTCCACGAGAGCGTACCTACATAATCGGCTGTACTCTCTCATATGACGCGCACCACACCGCTGAAGCGACGAGGTGAAAAGAATTCGGTTCACCGGCTGATATATGTCGCTGCGTTTCCGCGTATGTCAATGTTGAAGTAGTGCGAGGCGGACTCTTGTCAGACTCGCGAGTGCCGCGGCGTCTAGTTCGGGGATAAGCCGTACTATCGTTATCGCGATTAAGCTTTTTACCGATTTACCTATACACGCTCCAACAACAGCGCATATTTTTCGGGATTCCGATCCTCTCGTTTATTCGCTCTCTCCGTCTCGTAGCGTTATAAATCAGCGAGCTCGTTTTTCCGCCTGTCGCGACTCTCCCATCCGAGGAAAAAAAAAAAAGAAAAAAAAAGGAGCGCGGCGGCATCGTTAAATCACACATACACACAGCGACGCTCTCTCGTCGAGTTTCCTGAATTACGCGAGAGAGGTCCGACAAAAACCGAGAGCTCTGGAAATATAAGAGATCAAGAGCGATAGCCCGGCGCGAGTGAAAAATTGACGATGCTCTCGTGGGATTTTACGCGCCGAGCGAGCACTTGAAAAAATGAAGCCGTTTCAAGGGAGGAATAAAAAGAAAGCCGCGAGTGACTCCTAAATTCCAATCTACGGCGAGTGTATATAGCATCTCATCAGGGATCGCTCGATTAAGCGGCAATGACGAGGCGATAAAATTTTATGCGACCGGAAGGGCCCCCGTCGCTGCTGCCGCTCTTGTATACTCGACGCGCGGCGAATAGCCGCGGGCTGTGACCTCGGCTCTGCATCAGTAGCGACGAGCGAGAGGATCCGCTGCATCCATAATGCAACAACGCGTCAGCCTCGTTCGGGAGGAGCTTTAATTGAATCGCGCGCAAAAGTCGCGTAATTTGTCCCGGTCTCTTTCTCTCGAATGCGGAGCACAATAGCTCGCTTCGAAAATGAAAAGTCTGCAGCAAGCGTGCAAGATCTACGGTCCCGTAGAAATACCGGCGCGTATATACGTGTAGGACAGAGCGGCTCTCTCGTATTATCCCCCAGCTGGACATCCAAGCGCGCTATGCGGAGGAGAGCGTGAGCAGGAGGCCGTGACGATTGCTCGTGACGATTAGCGCGCGCTCCGCGGCGGACGTACATTTGCAATTTGAAAAATACAGCCGGCGACAGAGGCCATATTTCAGAATCAGCGGCCGTACGCCACCTTCCATTCCATTCTTCTTCGCTTGTTTCGCGCGAATTCGGCCGACCGGTTGCTAAGGGAGATGCCAACCGCGCGCGATATATCCGTAATAGAGGAGCTGGAGAGGAAACGAAAATCATTTTTCAAACAGCGCAGTATTTCACGCGGCTGTCCGTTTGTCGATCGCGAATGAATTCTTTACGAGCGCTCGGTCATTATCGCCGGATGTTATTTACCGACGATCGGCAGCGGATTGTTTGCCGCGACGATTTATTTGTTCCTTGCGCAAGAGTAAGAGTTATTTACGCCCGGCAGGTGTTACGCGTGCGACATTCGCTAGATTTTTTCAATCCGCGATCGTCGGTTATTAATTCTCTCTCGGAGAATCGTCCTTTTATCGGAAATTATAGGCGGTAAAGCGAGCGTATATGGACACACAAGAGAGGTTTACGATGGAGCAGGTTACGGCTAATTGATACGGTTTAGATCACTGCGCGCGCGGGAAATTAATTCGTAACGGCCGTAATGCAAATTTATATACGGGTATAGGAAAAAATCGGAAAACTAATTTTAACGATAGCTAGAGAGTATGACCGAGCAGATCTTCCCCGCAAACGCGCTGTGTCAATAATGCCGGGCGCGCGCAATTAAAAAGCACAGGCAAGCGGAGAACAACGGCCGTAAACGTCACGTACCACGTTGACGTTTAGAGTTTTAAATTCCTCTAGATCCGCCGAGATTTCTCCTACGCGTGACACCCTAAGCACCGGCCGGCGATTTATGCTCGGCCAATGCCAGGAATCAATCTCTCCCTCTCGGTAGATTACACGTTTCTGCTCAGACTGCGCGAGCGCGAGTCTCTGCCCTAGAGGCGTCTTTTCATCATCGACGAACTGTCACGAAACTCGAGCTTTCTCCGCAGGAATATTCACTTTGAGAGAGAGAGAGAGAGAGAGGAATTATCCGGTGACTAATATATGGGCCTAGTCCCCTCTCCCCCGCGCCTGATTATATACGCTCCTTCTGCCGGCTCTCTAGCTCGTTCCGTGATATATTATAATGAAAACGCCGCGCGCTCGGGGTTGGCTTTTAGAGAATCGTAAAGACTTTGATTTTAGATGGGTTTCCGCTATTATTACGCCGATGGAAACAAAGGAGAGTCGAGCAGTGCGCTCGCAGAGTACTGTAATACGCGGTATCGGCCGATGTAAAATTGAGTAATTAAGAGGGCAAAGAAAGAGGCGGCGCATTCCGTCAGGTACACATCTCCCCCCGCCGCTCGCAGAAGAAGAAAGAAGTAGCGGAGAAGCTGCTGCTGCTGCTGCTGCTGCTGCTGCTGTTGCTGCAAACGAGCAAAAAGGAGACCCGTCCGCGAGATGAAACGAACAAGGCGTCTCTCGCTCGCTCAGCTGTGCGGCTATATACACGTATATACGAGCGGGTCGCGTGTCCAGTGTCGGGATTTTCTCCCCGCGCACAATGCAGCTGTGTATAGCTGCACAGGAATCCGGTGCAGATGGCTTCGCTCGATATCTCTCGCCCGAGAGAGCTGGTGTGCGCAGGAGAGCACAAAGAGGAGTGGAAACTCTAAGAGGGCAGAATGGAGGATAATGAGAGCTGAGGAGTGCTTTTTGCTGCGCGCGTTCTCCTACTTGAGATTTGCCAAATTCGGAAGGTTTGGATTAGTAGCCAACTTACACGCACACATAGACAGAAAGCGAAGAAAGAGGTTCCGGAGTAGGTTTACGCATGCGTTCGCGGACGACTTCTTCTTGCTCTCTTTCCCGCCGGCCATTTCCGCTTTTTGTACGAGTAGCGCGCATTTGCATAAGACACGATGCTCCAGCCCTTTTTTTCCTACTCCTTTCATCCTGTCCGTATGCATTTATGCGTGTATCTTGCGCCTTCCTCGGTGTAGCAGTACTCGGAGCCGGCATTTTTAGGAGAACGACTCGCTCTTCTTTTTTTTTTTTTTTTTTTCAAACAAACGCTCGCTGTTGAGAGGCGACAACGTGCGAAAAATATGCCGAGAGGAGAGGAAACAATAGGGCACGACGCCCCGACGTCGTCGGTAGCTCGGTTCCTCCTTGCGTTACGCGGAATCCGATTATGAGCCCTCGACGCATATATGGAAATCGCTTCCGAGAACGGTTATATCCGCTTAAAAGTATATAAGTCGAACACACTGCGCACTGTACTCGTAATCGCAATTAATCCAGCAGCGGGACAAAAAAATGGCCAACTGCGTGACCATCTCTGGACACGGAGACCGGTACAAGCGACCTCTGGACACAATGGCCGAGTGCACACGGTGCGGTTTTGCGCGCGTTCATTACCGTGCGCCGTCTGACACGCGCCGCGCATTGTTGAGAAAAGAAAAGATTCTCGAGCGAACGCGCTTTTGTGTGTACGATATAATAGCTGTATGGAGGGGGATAGCACGGAACGCGCCGATTTCGGGAATCCACGCGAGTAATTAGCCGATTATCGTTATCAGCGCTATGCACAATTTCTAACGTCCGTAGTATCATTCGCTGAAAACTGCTGTAGGCCTAATGCTAACTACCTCTCCGGCTACTCTGTAATTGTCCATTGAACTCGTTTAAGCGGCCGTGGAGAGAATTTAGTGTTTATCGAATGAAGATTTTTCCAAGCGCTATAACTAGCGTACGGAGTAACTTTGCGAAATAACGGCCGCGGCAAACCGCTGCGCATATTAAGTTTATTAAGCGAACTCAAACTGCCGGAGATACTTTCCTTCGATAAATCCTCCCTCTGTATAACGAGAACTCGCAACATTTGCAACCGGCGCTGAAGAATGAAGCCATTACCGGCAATTGCCCACGTGGTCAAGGTCGCTTCCGCAGTTGGTCCGTCGAACTTCCTGCTTCGGAAAAACGCGTAAGCTGTATCCTAACGAGAAGGTGTTCGCGCGCTAATAGTCGGCTTTTCGAATACCTGCTATCTCTCTGCCTCTCGCGATTGTACGACTGCGATGCAGCGTTTAAATTGGAATTCTTCCGTCTACTGCTGCATAAACGTTTTTTTTTTTTTTGTTTTTTTTTTTCACCTCGGGAATAGCAGAGTCGATTGATCAGCCTTGCGAGGCCATCGATCAGAGCTCGAGAGGGGGCAAAAAAGCTCTCGCGACACCCCTTTCCCCGAACTTGGCTTTATAGAGCCCATTATCCAGAAATTCCCAAGCGACTGCCACTCGCGCCTCGCGTCCGGACATCCATCATTGCCGGGAATATCGCGCGCGCAAGCGACGGCCATCGAAATTCAATCACGTTCTTCGGCAGCGGCATATTTATATGAATTATTAATGCGCTTTTTGATCGCTTATGACGGTGAAAGCCGCGCAAGGGAGTTTTATGGACTCCCTCTCTCGTAATTACATCTCGTTGACGCTCGAGCGATGCTCTTCTCCTCTTTTTATCGATTTCCCAGCAGCGGTCACAAAAGAGCGTAATTGGCTTGATTGATAATATCGCCATTTTTTCCACTATCCATCTCCGTATTTACGAGTTATTTATCCCCTTTATAATTGACAGTCCGAACAGACTCTTGTACACTATTCACATACAAACGAATCCCCCGATCCCCGGTTCCGATAAGCAGATCTCTATACAAGCGGCGTTCGGTAGTTAAGAGCTATGACGAGCTGACGTGGAGCCGGTGCTCCTGGAAAAATCAAATTGACTTGTCATTTTCCGCGCGGCATTCCAGCGAGTATATCGCTCGGCGCCGATCGAACTGCCGATTATAAATAGAGGAGCTCGGCTACCAGCGGTACTCTATCGCTCCTGAAAATCTCATACCGATCTCTCGGCCGCTGCCGTACTTTCTTCTCTTCTGAGAGAGAGAGAGAGAGAGAGAGAGAGATATGAGGAGAGTATAGAGACGCACAGATAGCGGCTGCAAGTTTTCCGATAGCGCGGACCCGATTACTCCGCGTCATCGGCGAGCTTGCCGATCGTCGATCATCGACGACAATCGAACGATCCGATCTTCCGCCGTGTGTGTAAGGGAGGGATATACCGATGCGAAATGGACGAGCCGGCGGCTGCGAGGATGATTATTATTTCTCCCCGAGAGCTGCCGCGAAGCTATATGCGAGTGGCTTATTTAGCGGGGCTATTGGTAATATTTAGCGCTGAGATCGCCGGGGAACCGATAACGTTTACTTATACGCGTGACTTCTTTTCTGTTCCAGACTCCGCAGCAGTAATGAGCGTAAGTCCAAAACGCGCATATTCATCTTTCTCTCGATAGAAATGCAAAGCGCAGTTTCGGGGGGGTATAAAAGTTTTAATGGACTCCCCATCTCCGCACAAGAAGAAGCTCTCTCGGCGGGGCGATAACGCGCTCTCGCAGCGCACTTTATCAAGACTGCACAGCAGCAGCAAGAAAAGCGCGTCCTCGCGGCCGCAAGAAGCCGCTCGTACCTATACGTTCCTAAGTAATTGCGCGCGAGCGTTCGGGTAGCAGTCCGGTATACACGCCGAGGAGAAGAGACCTGCGCATAATTATTTATCGCGAAATTTCCATTTCCGATAATGCGCCGAGAGTCCGTCTGTACATGCTGTGCAAAATGTTTAATTACCCCACTGCACGGGGAATACGGCGAGGTGTGTATAATCTCGCGTTTACGAGGAAGCTCTCGCCGGGGAATTTATCGATATGAGAGATTATTACGCTATCCAAGGGACAAGAGGTCACGCGATCGACGAAAGCGAGACTTGGAAAAATCGAGCTTGCGAAACTGGAAGCTGCGCCTGATTAAAGCGTCAGCTCGGGCTTAAAACGCCGGTATTCCAGAGTAAGAGTCAAGATTTCGATCTCCCGCATGGAGAATCACGCATAAGACGCGCCTATGGCGATTTTCCCGTTTCCATATCGAAAATACTTATCTAAATCGGAGCGCGGGCGCAACAATGAGCGGATGATAAATCATTGTCAATCTCGCTGTTAAAGTATAGAGAGCGAACGCGTGTCATAAATAAATCATCGGGTCGCAGCTCGATAGGCTCTCTAGTTGGGGTAGAAAAGAAAACGAGGAGCCCCGGAGTGTTTCGGCCGGTGCATTCAGGTATTCAGCTGGATTATACAGTCCTAACGAATCCGCGTGTTGGGATTTAACACGGACAGCCTTGACAGTTCTCGGAATCCGCCGCTCGCGATATTCCTATAGACCGCCGAGAGAGAGAACCGTTAAATTTCCACGTCGCTGTCCGCATCTTATAAGAGAGCTTTTTCTGCATTCTCGGCGCAGGCTTTTTTACAAAAAAGTCCATAGATATTTTTGCTCCGCGCGCAGTAGTAACAGTCGAATACGCTCGGACTCGAGGCCTTTTTTCTCTCTCTCTCTCTCTCTCTCTAGCACGCGAGCCGGAGTCGAGTCTACGGTTACCGCGCGTGTCTTTCATTTCACTTGATGAGCGAGAGAGAGAGAGAGAGAGAGAGAGAGAGTCGGGTGTAGGAGTACGTAGCGGCGTCCCCCCGCGGAGCGAAATGAAGACGAGGCGCGAGCGTTTAAAGAGAAAGGGAGGAGCATTGTAAATTGAATCCGAAGGCTCTTCATATGGCGTATATACGAGAGAGAGAGAGAGAGAGAGCGGGTAGCGCTACTATTTCATCCGCGCTGACACGCAGCTGCGACCGAGGAGAAAATGATGAGAGTGTCTTCCGGTTCTAGAGCTCGCCATATACCTACGCCCTTTCGCCATTAGCGCCCACTGGCCTATGTAATATTTATTCTTCTCCTGCGCAGACTCCAAACGATCTGCTTCGCTGGAGATCGTTCGTCTTTGTTGCGAATTTTACTAGTTTTTAACTAGAGCTGAACTATATAATTAAGTAACAATGCACAGACTCGCTCGCTGCCATAGAATATCGTATATAGAGACGTAACGCGCGAATGTTAATTGACAAATGAAAGGGTTTCGAGTTTCAGCCGCTATGATTCAAAGCGTTTCTTCCTTTTCCTCGGATTTTTCGAGATCATCGGGCGCACCCGACGCGTGCGCGCCCTATTATCTCGCGGAGAATAATAGACGCGCGAGCGATAAAGATGTTCCGTATCGGATTCCCCAGGCAACTGTGGATTGCGGCTTTGTTTACGGCGATTTATTCGCGAATAAAGCAGTGCAAAGATGCTTCGCTTACTTCCCAGAAACACCTGCCCAGCTCTCGAGCAGACACTTTGGAAAATTACAAGCCGATTAGATAATCCGTAATAGAGGTGCCAAGTCGCCGCGAGTCCTTTCAACGCCGAGAGAGAGAGAGAGAGAGAGAGAGAGAGAGAGAGAGAGAGAGAAAGAGCTGTTCTTACGCCGCGCGGCGGATATAATGTAAAACCCGCCGCCACTTTATCAGCCGCCACAGCTGAGGGCGGAAACCCGCGCCCGATGTAATCCAGAGGCGTAGCCGCGACAACCGCCGCGCGTGTAATGAAACGCCGAAAGAGGGGGCGTAAATTGCTCTGAGAATATACTTCCTCTGCTGACTGTAAAAGCGCGAATAGTTATATATCGGTTATCCAATTAGGATCTCTCCTCGGAATGCGGCGACGCTTTGTTGCGCGTGCAATTAATTTGCAATTAAATTGCAATCGTATAAAGCGCTTATTAATACTCTGGCTCTCTCTCTCTCTCTCTTGCCCATAAATTACGGTTAATCGATATCGCGTCGGTGTAACGAGCCTTCCCTCGCGCATTCTTCGATCCGAAAGTCGAGAAAGAAGCGATAAAACAAAGTGTAGGAGTCTTCGGAAGCTCGCCCGGAAAAAAGGCCAACACAATTCACAAGAGGTTGACAGTTTCGTCACGCGCTCGCTCCGGCTACAACCGCACCTCGAGGCAAAGATCTCCTGTAGAGTAGCGTCCGTGTGTGTACACGTACGTACGGGGACGAGTCGTCGGTACGCGTTATACGCGTTATAATTCACCGGGAAGGGCCGTAACTCAGGGACGGCGGCGGCGCTTCTTCGGTAGACTCTCGCGCCGAGGATCTGGGCGGAGCTGGCAATGGCTTCTTCGTGGCCTTCCGTTTATCTCTCCCTCACTCTTTCTCTCTCTCGGGCGCGAGCGCGAGCGTCATATCCCCCGCGATCGCAATCGGCTCGTATCGATCGAGCTTTTGTTTTGCTCTTTACGAGCAGTTCCTCTCGGAGATGCCTCGAGGAGATAGGAGCCGCGACAATGGAATCGTCAGGCTGTACATTAAACCGTCATTTTTGCCCTACACAGCTTTATATATAAAATCGGAATATACAGTACGCGCGGGTGGATCATATAACGAGAGCGGGCCATTGTCCAATTAACCTCAGGAAAATCGAGGAGTTTGCTGGAAAGCTCTCGGACCGGTATTGATCAGCGATGATCCGTATACGTAACGTGACGCAGCAGCTTTAGAAACCGGGTTCGGCGTATATAAGAGCTGAAAGTTTTCGCGACAAACCGCAGCGATTCTATAATGCTAATAAGCTCGTCCGCTCTTTTTATCAAAATCGCGCGAGTGTCACGACTCGAGCGACTCGTCCACTTAGGAGTTACGACTATGGCAAATTATAACGGCTGCGATTTTCTCACCTCGCGGATTAGCCGTGCGATTTTTCGCTCTTTTGCCGATCGTCGGCTGAAAAATTACAGCCTCGGCTGCGCGTTTAAACACCAGCCTGCTGCGCCGGCTATCGACATTGACAATCTTAATGATCGACAAGCGATACGCGCGCCGGGGGGGGGGGGAGGACGCTCCATTTGTTAGGCCGCGTAATTGCCGTTATTATTGTGCGATCTCGCGACGACGGTGTATATTGGATCGTTAAGGGCCTGTTTTCGCTTTCTTTTTCTCGAGCAGCGCCGATCGATCGCGGATAGGCTTACGATTTACTCGGCGTTCCTTACTTCTCTTTTTATCCCTCCTCGGGGGAGAAAAGCGGGTTAATATCGCTGATACGAGGTCTTTGTGTGCTTTATCGCTTTCGGCTATAGATTCGATCGGAGCGTCGTAAAAACCCTCGCGGCTGATTTCGAGCGAGAAAGACTTACAAAACGGTACGTCGTAAAAACTACGCGCGAATTCACGCGCCGTAATAAAGAGCGGCGAATAAAAGAAAAAAAAAAAAAAAGAAGGCGTCCGCTTCGCGCATTTCAATATAAATCTAAACTGTCCCGTTGCTCAATCGATGTAGCAGCAGCAAAAAGCCCGTGTACAGAGTCGCGCACTTTGTTCGCCGACCCGTTGGATTAAGCAAAAAAATAAGAGAAAAACGGCTACGTGTTTTGATTTACGCGCCTCGGTAGCGTTTTATAGATTTCAAGCGGCTTAACGAGAGCGGTTCGCGCGCCATTGTGAGGGCCTTTAGCCGCAACAAAGCGAGACGTCGGCTAATTAGCCGGCTAATTGATAATAACGCGAATGGCGGGGCGATTAGAACGCGCCGCGAGAATTAACCGATAAGGAGTAACAGCTGGTAGGAGTGTGCTGTTATCGATATCGCGTAATTTTGTTGCGGTCATAGCTGTTAATTGGACCTCGTCGGGATGTTACGACTGCGATTATGTACCGGGAGACGGTGGAGGGGACAATGGCTGTAATTCGTACGGTTTAATCGCTCGGCGAGTATACTCCGTAAACCGGCTACTTTATGCTTCCTCTAAAAATCGTTCTAACAGTAAATATGAGAAAGAAAAAAAAAAACATCGCTCTCGCACCTAATTCACCGGAATATTCCATCTAATTTCGTCCGAGTCGTAAAAAGCCTCTGCAGCTACTCCTCCCGTCTGGCAAGAGCGGCGGCAGTCGAGGAATTAACGCGCTCGCATTGCAATAACTGCATTCCGACGTATGTATGCCGCCTGTCTCTCTCTCTCTCTCCCGCACTATCTCTCGCGCGGCCGATGTATATCCCCGATTTTTTCCGTCTCTCCTGGCTTACCTATATATAAGTGACTCACCGGTATGTCTGGGCTGGAGACAGGTATGAAAACGGCGTTTTATTCTCCGGGTTATCCGTCGGATCGATCTCGAGAACGAGTATTACGCGAGTGTGTGCTGCGAGATGATGAATTCCGGAAGCGGTATTTTTCGCGACGCGATAACGAAAGTATATTCCGATGCTGTAATTACCGGGAAAGATCTCGGCGTTTTTCTTCTCTCCGTAAAGCTGTGTCGTACCGGTGGTCAGTCTCGATGAAAAAGCTCGCTTCTCACGGACTGTCGCTGACTCGAATGATCGTCGATCGCTGACTCGAGTTTTTTCTCACATCCGTAGACACGGAAAATACGCGCTCTCGCGCATTCAAATGCGATAAGCCCCCGGGGCGAGAGCAAACGCTTCCTCGTTACACTTATACACGTACACGCGAGCCCCGGAAAAATGGCATAACGGTGTAGGTATACACTCGCGCGTCGTCATCCATCGCCGTCGGGCTTTGTCCGTTCTCGCGCCATGAGGCCCGATGAGATTTTTCTCTCCTCCTCGCAGTGAGCATAGGAACGACCGGAAGCCGCGGGTTAATCAAAACGACGGATGCGCGCCTAATAATAATAATCCCTCTCTCTCTCTCGTCGGCGTAATTAATCGCGTGGGCGGAGTGAGTTACGAGCGGTGTACGGTGTAGCGTATCATACCCGTGGCGCTTCAATTCCGCGGGCTTTTCTCCGTCTCTAAAACAAAGCGTATACGTGTGCATAAGCTGACACGGGCTGAAATTTCAGCGAACCCGAGAGACTCGCTAATTCAGAGCTTTGCCTATTCCTTCTGAGTTTATCAAACGAATTTCTCCGACGGGACAGGAAGACAGCCAATACCGGCACTTACAAGCCTCTCTCGGTGTTATATCCCGGACAGATCTTTAGAGTCTCGTAAACAGCTCGACTCACCTCGGGCAGCTTTACGCGAGCGACCAGTGCGTATTTTCTCTCCTCTCCGAGTGAGCGCACGTGTGTGCTATCCTCTCTCTCTCTCTCTCCCTCGCTTTCTAGCAGTTGACACACACGTGCGCTAGCTAGCCATTGTTGAGCCCACGTGCGATGCTAATATCGGAGGTATATATATATATATATATATATATATATATATATATATATACGAGCGATAAAGCGCCAGCAGCGGAGAGAGGGCCAAACCGAGCATTGTTTTCGCCGCGCGCGAGTCCGTTTTATCTCTCAGGGGGTTTCTCGCGCTGACTTATCGCCCCGTGTAGTTTCCGTCTTTATAGGCCCTCTATAGCCCTATAAATTTCTTATAAACAATGAAGAGCTCGCGTGTACGCGTTTGCCGAAGGGAGGAAGAAGAAGAGGAAGCGCGGAAGATAGAAAATGCGCGTAAACAGAAACCACAGCCGATCTGACGACCGAGCGGAAATCTCTCTTCGGCGATTCTCCGGCTGCGTCGCGACCGCAAACCGAAGAGGAGAAAAGTTTCGGCTATTCGCCAAAGTCGCGAGAGTCATCGAGTCACACTCGCCGGGACATCTCAATTCGACCGCAGCAGAATTCGTGCGATCGTACACGACGATTATACTTGTGAGAACGAAGAAAGCTCATTTTTCCAGCAAACACGGAATCGGCATAATTCCTCGTAAATTCCTCTCGGCGCACGTCAACGGCGCCGGCCAGTTTTCATAATTCAGGCGCGTGCGCGGGCAACAATGCTCGCGTCTGTATATACGTAAGCACACATTACACGTACCTATATACACCCTTGCAGTCTCGGGAAACAAAGGAAGCTAGGGAAAAAGTAGGTTACACAGCAGAGCGAGGCTCACACGGGCGAGTTTCGCACACTGCGAGCGAGAGAGCTCTTGCGTAACCTCCGCGCGTTCGCAGCGCACACATCCCAATCCCATCGAGAAAGCAGATCGATCCCCGCGACCTCTTTCCTCCTACCGCGAGCGCGTGTTTGTGTATGTGCACGAGGTATACACTCTCGCTCTCGTATACATACGGCACTCTCGCTTTTTCCGCGTGCGCGCGAGGGGAGGAGGGGTGGGGGGGGGGGGGCAGAGAGCCGCAGCTTCGAAGTGCAGCCGGTTCGGGACGAGCCGTGGGAAATTTCGAGGATGCAGCCTCCTGCGCGCATACCAACGAAATCGCTCGCTCGAGAGATGCAGCTGCGAAAGCCGAAGCTTCGGAGTTTTATGGTTTTCTAGCTTTTCTAGCTGAAAATAGAAGCTCGAAGAGAGAGAGATACGTCATCGTGATGATTTCGCGATTCTTCTTTCTGCAGCTCCTACGGAACGCTGCATACTCTATATATATATATATATATATATATATATATATAGCTATGTACATCCTCCAGGAGGACGAACAGCGCGCGCTTAATTGGTAATCTCATTATAACTCAAAAATTTTCTCCGGCTGCGGAATCTCCTTTTGCGGCGCGATAGCTCGCGAACAATGCGGCGCGCGTAAAAGGCGAAATCATACACGTGCAAAATTAAGGGGCCGGGTCACGACTAAGCGTATGGCCATAAGTTCGAGCTTTATACACACAGCGAGGATCGGCGCCAGCGGAGGATGTCAAGTCGTGGGAAATCCAGCTCTCTTATTCTCTCTCGCTTATCTCTCTCTGTGTGTGTGTGTGTGTTATGCATTTTAATGCATATACGCGGCTGCATACGAGCTCTCGTAAAATCTATTGAGACGAATTTCCAAATTTATGTGCGCCTGTGTATACTTTAAGGCCGTTTCATAAGCACATCTGTATTGCGGATTCGATATTGTAATGCATCGAGGAAAGCGAGAGTCGAAATTATCATCTCGTTGAAACGCGTATATTGTATATATAAAGACGGACTGTTGCATACGGGAGCCATTGAATCACACGCATACACACACACAGCCTATTCTCGATAAGAGCCGCCGATAATGACGCTATCTAGCTGAATACACGCGAAATTCGATCGGAAAGCTGTATCGATCGCGATTTTTCTCCTGCAGATTTATCCCATACACACATCGAGCCCCGTATATCTCGCAACGTTTCACTCAACCCAACTACCGAAAGCAACACGGGAACAGGCGCAATTTCTCAAAATCACACGACTCGAATTACGCCGATTCGATCCGCGCGAAATCCACCTACGAGATATCAGCACAGTCTGTACGTCTTATAATAAACAAGCCCTCTCTCTCTCTCTCTCTCTCTCTCTCTCTCTCACTCGAGGTATCATATTTTCCAAAGTTTAAGGCCGTCCGGCAATAAAAAAAGGCTGAGAATTCCAAGCTCGGATCGTAAACGCGCGGCGACGTGACGCAGTGTCGCTCTCTCGTCGCGATAATATACATTTTTCGCTCGCCGCGCCGATACGATCTTCCGGGTATACCGACGACGCTGCGGATCCATATCGCTGCGTATATGAAGAGTGAATTATATTTTGAAGGAAAAAACGAGAGCCGCTTAATAAACTCACTCGGCGGCGCATCTCGTCCGACCGATCTGTCACGCGGATTCCAGAGCTTATCCTCGAGCTCGATCCGATGCACGTGCAACGATGAGAGTGTGTGTGTGTGTGTGTGTGTATATAGGTATATCAAACGCGCGCGAAAACTGGTCTGTTTTCCTCGGAGAGGATGAGCCGCAGAAATCAGGAAGCAAGTTCGAAGATTGCGCCGCTATCTCTCGACGTTGCCACGGCGGCGTCGTTTCCCCCCTCGTCGGGCGTACAGGCAAATTCAATCAAGCCCCCTCTTCTCAAAGCGCTGAATGCAGCCGAAAGGCTTGAGTATCGATCCGAATCTCGACACGGGGGAAGAGAGAGAGAGAGAGAGAGAGAGAGAGAGAGACGGCTGACGCGGACGAGAAAATGGTGCGCGCGGACGCGATGGACGCGATGAGGCTCGTATATATATATATATATATATATATATATATATATATATATATGTTATAACGTACATATGCGACTTGCGCAATTGAAAATAGACTTTTCGTTATTTCATATACCATCGCGATAGGAGAGGACCGATGAATTAATTATCGCCGGTGGCATCTCTCGCGCGCACGCAATGCTTATAAATGAGTTAATTTGACGTTCGCTATCGATCGAGCTCGAGGCTTTATACCGTTGCGAGATTTACATTGTTCTCCACGAACGTATATTGCATCGCCCAAAAAAAAAAAAAAAAAGAAAAAGAAATTATCAGGTATATCCAAAAGCGCTCGCGCGCGCGTCTCTCCACCGCGGGTGTCCGAGCTAACTCTCGGCGGACGGTAGCCGCTAAGGAGCCGAAAGATAAGGCCCGTAATGAATGCGATACCGGATAATCCTCTCTCCTTGCTTTTTTCTCTCCTCCTGAGCTCGGGCTAAGTAATAGCACGGGAGCCATTGTTGCAGATCCATTAAGGATTTTCAAAGGGACCACCACCGCCGCCGCGAGAGTGTCTTATATAGCGGTACGGCTTTATCGGGAATTTTCGATAGTAAAAGAGAGAGAGAGAGAGAAAGGATTTCCAGGTTTTTTCGAGTGCCGATATTATACGATCGAAGAAAGTGAACTAACTCGTTAACACCTCGCGTGCGCGGTCCGAAAAAGCGCGATCCCATCTGTGCGGAAGCGCGCCTGAAGCTCTCTCTCTCTCTCTCTCTCTCTCTCTCACTCGGCGAAAAGAAAGCAGCCGAGTCACGTGACCGGCCAACAAAAGCGTACACTCCTCCGTGCGCCGGCTTCCAGAGAGCTCGTGACGCGAGATTCCTATCCCGGGGTGTATGTACTATACTTACGTAGGTATACACTGGTATATGGTACGAGAGAAAAAAAGTCGAGCGAAGCCGCTGCTCGTGCTAAACTTTGCCTAATTACAGGCTGCATGTGTGTCGGAGGCGTCGGGTGGACTTTTCCTTTTTGGAGGATCGACTCGACTCGAGAGAGAGAGAGAGACAGAGAGCTGAGAAAGAAAAAAACACGCGAAGATTAATCGAGCCATTAAAATCGCCTTAATAAGCCAGGGAAGCTGCTCTTAATGTCGTTAACTCATCATAAGACGTATCCCCGGAAATCGCATCGTCGAATTACACTCGGTAAGTCAGGCGCGCGGAATCATCGGCATTAGCCGCACACGACGCTACGAAAAATCCGCCGCAGTGCTGCGATTAAACCGGCCTATTTATACGGAGCTTACAAAACGAGGAGAATCGAAATCAATCTCGACTTTGTTGGACGCGCGCGCGTATCCCCTGCAATTAGCCGACGGGATTGAAAATAAAGAAGAATATGATTACTCGGCTCCTCGAGAGAGAAAATCACCGTTTTCGAGGATCTGCTATTTTTATGTTGAAATACCTCGACACGGCGCGGAATCGGATTGACGCGTCCGCGCGCGCTAATAACGAAAAATCCTTCCCATTCAAGCGTCCGTCCGTATGACAAGGAGGAGCCTTTTCTCCTGCCTCGCGGGAGCTGCGCTGTAAATGGCAACTAATCGAGCCGGCTAATCGAAAGGGTCCGAGCGACGTGAATCGCGACGACAGACGTATGTACGTGTGCGCAGGCTATCTGTCGATCGCTTCTGCTTCTTCTTCTTCTTCTTGTTCCGATGGGCAGCCGAGCTCGCTTTGTTAATAATTCTCGCGTTCGAGAAAATCTATAAATCCATCCGTAATATCGTCGCGAAGATTCATGGGCTCGTTTATTCACTTTATTCATAATTTTCCAGCTAATGAAATTTCAAGGCCGATAAATAACCCGCGCCAAGTAAATTCATCAAGCTATCCCTCTCTGCGCAGGTGCAGCGCTCTCAATATCAATGTACACACACACACACACACGGCTATAGAGGCGGATTTTAGGACACTCGTGTAATTAGCCAGGCGTCGGATCGGAAAATTTACGGAGCGAGATCGCGATAGCGTCGGCGCGTGGATGATATTTCAGCGCCGGCGTAACGCTCGACTGGCCGCGAGGTCGCGACCCGCGGAATTTGTCGGGAGATCCGTTAGACCGACTCCGATGCTGAGAGGGAAGGAGGATCGACTTGCCCGACGACGAGGGTTGTCGACAGGGGATCGAGTGACGCTCGGCGGCTTTGATTACACAGGATCGACGATCGTACATCGCAGGTGCGTCTCTAATTAATAATTATGACGTTACACTCCTCGCGATTTATTCAACGAGACGAGCCCCTATCTCGTGCCCTCGGCGAAGAAACGCCGCTCGTCACGTCGAGATCGAGATACGCCGATGCGCACACCGCGACATAATGGATTTTCGCGCACGCGTAATCGTCGATTCACTATGCTGATCGATCGATATGCAAATACACGCCGTTTAACCGATTTTTAACGCATACATCCTGTACATAACCGAAGAAGAGAGCGTCGGCTGTTGAGGCTCGGTAATAAGCCCCATCTCGCTAGTCGTACTTCAAAGTTCTCTCGAGTGCACTTGAGGCCGTCGTAAAGCGAGACGAGTAGCAAAAAGAAGACGACGACGAGCTATCGGCGGCGCTTATTAGAACAGCAGCCCGAGTGTCAAGCCTCGTTCGACACGACAAAGCGAGAGCGAGAGAGAGAGAGAGAGAGAGCTCGTCGAGATCCTTAATGACGGCGCTGTACGAGTTTATCTCTCGCTCGACTCGACGATTTATGCCGATTTCCGTGTAATACTATAATACACGCGGCGGCGCGATCGCGAAAAAAGGCCCTTTTCTAACGTATATACGAATCGCTGATTTATGGAACCGGTCGCTCGCGCGCGCGCCGCTATGATAATAATTCAGAGCGAGAAATCGTCGACAAATTGAAAATTTTCTCTTTTTCCCTCTCTCGGATCTATAGGTTCGAGTGTCGCAATGCGAGAAAGGCTTTTTGCGGGCTTTTCGAGACCGGTTGCCCTCTCCTTTGACAGGATAATTACCGATCGCCGAGCGTGAAAGATTAGAGACTCCGTATCCAGCAGCACACACAATGCGACGCATATACGACGCGAGATTAATTGTAAACTTTTCGCTAGACCATCGGCTCTCCTCCGCGCTGCATTACTCGGCTACTTCGTTCCGCGAACGGCAGCATCGGCGCATACCTAGAGAGAGAGAGAGAGAGAGAGAGAGAGAGAGAGAGAGAGAGAGAGA
>QLSS01000018.1:1700341-1747926 GCA_024372645.1 Trichomalopsis sarcophagae
GAGAGAGAGAGAGAGAGAGAGAGAGAGAGAGAGAGAGAGAGAGAGAGGGCTGAGTAGTCTCTCTTCGCACAAAAGGGCGCAGCACTGACCGGCCAAAGGAGATAAGAGCGGGAGAGAGAAGCTTCCAGCGAGTCGTGATGCAGAGAAAGGGTTTGCTACTCGCGCAGATACGCATCGGAGCTGCTCCGAATTAATAAATAATAATGCAATATCGCCGCGAGGGTTATGCGCGCTCTCGGGTCAAACGATTCAGCTCTGTGTGTGTGTGTGTGTGTCTACTTTATTTCTCTCTCTCTCTTCGCTTCACTTCCAGAGTTGCATTACGGCGAGCGCTGAAATATTCAAGGGTATTGGTGTATTAGAGTGAGACGCGGAACTCGTCCGACCGGTGAGCTGCGAGTACAATGCACAGCAGTCGGCGAAATGCAGGCAATGAGTCGAAAATCGCGGAGTCGTCCCGAGACACTCGTTATTCCGCAAAGTCCAACCATAGCCGAAAGTTTTAAAAAGTCGAATTTATTCCCGACGGCTTTTACTGCCTCGGACGCACGCATAGAAACTACCGAAAAATTTAACGATCGCGGCCGCAGTCGTGCAGTATAATCCCCTAAAACCGCTGTAAAGAAGTCGCTCGCATTTCATCTTTTTATATCGGCGCGTAAATTGCGTTAATTGCTCGGAGCTATATAAGAAAAAAAAAAAAAGTTTATTAAATTTCTTCCCGCGCGAGAGTCGACTCCTCGCAACGGGATAATTAATACCCCAGACCGCAGCGCTTCGAGAAGAGGCTACTCGCTCAGCTTCTTCCTCCGCATTCGCAGAGTCGAGGAATGCCGAGCAAATTGCCGAAGGTGAGCAGTTATACACACCCGCGTCGCTCGCGGTAGTGAGGGAATAGCTCGTCGCTTCCGTTGCGGGCTTATACTTTTCCATCTAGCAGATTTAGTTAAAAGAAAAATCGTAGCTTTATTCCACGGATAAATCGTAGAAACAGCGATGCAGCGATAAGTCGATCCTCGATCATCGATCTCCCCGGCTTTCGACATCTCGCCCGCGGGTCAGATCTGCCGCGAATTCCCATACACACACTCGGCGCAACGCACAGCGCTGTGCTAATAAACCAATAACAGATCGCTGGCTTCGATTATAATAATACACAGGCGCGAGTGCGAGCAGCGGCTGAAAGAAAGCGCGCAATTACGGGACATTAAACAATTCATTACAGAGTCAGCGCAACGGCCGAGCGGATGCAAATTATTCCCGCGTTTATAAGGGAAAAATTCTCTCTCTCTCTCTCTCTCTCTCTCTCTCTCTCGAGTATATCGGCAATTTAGATCGTTTTCCCCGATTAGCCCGGTCATTAAAAGCGCCGCGAAAAGGCTCGAATTTCTCCTTTGTGCATATCGCCGCGCGATTTTTTCCCTCCCGTCTGACTCTCCGCTATATAACACACGCGCACGCGTGAGCGAGTAATAAAAGCATAAACATTCGGAGCGAGGCCGCCGCGAGGCTCTCGATGCAGTGTGTATATACCGACTCATGATGCAGGGGCGCGATCTGATGCAGCAGCGGTGGCTTTACGAGCGCGTGAGCGAGAGAGAGAGAGAGAGAGAGAGAGAGAGAGTGAGCTGTAGGGGCGAGAGAAAAAATCCGAGTTCCCGAACAATGAGGTAAGCGCGGGATGGATTTTTCGAGGCCCCGAGCGTCGCCGAGCCTGGGAATCTCGTGTGCCTGTGTCTACTCGGCATCGAGAAGCATTGATACCGATTAACGACGATAGGTGGCGCGCAGCCGCTTTTCCGCTTCCCTCAACGCTTTCGAGCGAGCAGAGCCTATATGTAGAGGTGTTCCATAATTGTCTTTCGTCAGGCCTGCTAGGGCCGCTCGTGCTATAACGGTTGTACGGAAAGCGCTTACCAGATTTTCCAAAAAAATTATTGAGCATTAAAAATGAACGTTTTTTGAATATCGATCTACTTGAGAATACAAGACCTGCTTCGGACGTTCTCCGAACAACTCGCTCTACTTACATTATACGAACTATTATACAACGTTGTACGAGGCAAGAATTCGCGATAGCTCGGCAATCAGAGCCGGGCCTCATTAGCCTATTATCGACGAGAGCGCAGCTTCTCGTCGACGCGTATATAATTCACAATTTATTTAACGCGCGCGCGCAGCTCGGAAAACATCGAAGCTCATATACATAGACGCCGTCGTGAGCTCAGAGCGCCAGCCAACAAACTCGGACACGCGAAGCTCACTCGGCCGGCGGATAATAAACGATACATATGTATGAGACTGGCCTTTCCGTCTTTCTCCCGTACGTGTATAGCTATAGGTGTGCAGCTCGAGGAAGAGAGTGAAAAAAGGAGAGCGCAGTGGGAGGAGACGCGATTTCCGCGTGCAGAGCTGCGGCGACTCTGTTTTGAATAATACGGGAGCGCGATCTAGCGCTTTAATGGTCGTCCGTGTATACGTATATACGCTACGTCACTCGACAGAGACTCCTTCGATGTGCCAACGGCGACAGACTGTACGGAGATATCCGAGTTAATGCTGACCGCACCAGAGCTCGACGTTTCGCGAAGAATTGCGAATAAGGGGCTATGTGTAATTGTGACGCGAGGGAACGCTGATTTGGCGATGCACAGCTCTCGAATCGATTAATCAATGAAATCCTCTCGCCGTATAAATTCCTCCGCTGCTGCACACGTGGGCTGCCGAGGAGCGTTAAGATCTGCCCACGTACGTTCCTTCGCTATTCAGTCTCCGAGAGGGAAAATTGCCTGCGCGACCAAGAGGATTAAAGGCGAGTCGATAAATTAAATTAGATCGAAAAATCCCGCGACGACGAATGCTATAAAGCACAAGGCGTTTTGCTTTGTTTCAAAAGAAGAATACAAGAGGTGCAGAAGAAGCCGCGTCCCATCGATCCGATCCGCGGCTCTCGTGAAAAGCCGATGACGCGGCGGATGTACCGAGATGAAGAAAGAACGATCGGAATTCGCGCTGCGGCTTTTTCCGAGTGTATTATGCACGGTCCGGATTTTTGCGCCTCCGTGCTCGTCGTTCCTCGTCTCGGCAAACAAACCGCGCTCAACGCAAAATTCAGCGACCGGTTTATTTTCCCAATCCACAGCCCTACCGTCCATTAAATCGCTTTCCCACCTTGCGATTCTCATGTGCGCGGGCACGTATATTTCGCCGCATAAAAAAAAAAAAAAAAAAAAAGAGACGATGGGAAGAAGAATAAGACGGAATGACATAGCCGCACCTGGCCGAGACTCTTTTCCCATAAAATCAGACCCCCTTCGGACACGCCGCTGGTCAGCGCTCTCTCGCTGCTGCATCTCGTGTCATTGTGCTGAGAAAGCGAGGTACTCGTGTTGAGGGAGAGATGAGTCTCCGCTACCCCTTTTCTCACTCCTCCCTCTCGTCTGGCTTCCTTCGAACGATTCATTCCCGAGCCCACTTGAGGTGTGCAGCCCGCTGCTTATATTTCCATCGTTTGCTCTCTCTCGGCTATCGCGTTCGAGCACAATCGCAACGGTCGGTCCGTTGTGCTAATCGAATTTTTCCAGAAAACTCGGCCGACAAAGCCCGCATCAGCATCTGTCGGCTGCAGTTTCCCCGCGGGAGGAGAGCGCCGACGACATAAAGGATTGCAAAAATCGCCCCCTCGTTGCACTCGGCGCGTATGCAGTTCGCAGGGGGTGCCTGCAAACCGGCTCCGACGAAATAGCACCTCCCCTCAAGTCCATCCAAGTGCCTCGTCTCAGTGCTGATAGGTCCTTAGATCGCTCGGGGGTTTGGCCGAGCTTCTCTCTCCCCTCGGCTAGGGGTGTGGTCCCCCCGTGGCGTATACAATCTCCGAAGGACGCCCGGTATATTTATGCTAATATTCCCCGAGAAAAGGGTTAGCCGGAGAGGCGACTGCAGAGCTCCATCGATTTTTGCCTCGCGCCGTGTTCTCACCCCTTCTCCCCGGCGTTCTCGGATCGCACCCTCGCTTCGATACTCTCTCTCTCGTCCATGGCTATTTTTTCTCTTCTTTTCGGGGCTACACGCACACACACGAACACACACGGGTGCAAGCTCTCGCTGGCGCATGCGCGGCCTTTGTCGGCGAGAGGAGGATTCGGGCCGCCGCGGCCTGATAATGCAAAAACCAAAGCCCGAGCGAAATGCTCGCAGCGCGTCAGTGTCGATGTGCAAGGGGGTGTGTGGGTGCGGCCGAAGCGGCGCAAAAAGTTCGGCCATCACTGTTGCGCTATGCGCGTCTTCGAAAAAGTGCTCGTACAGTGGGCGAAAAATAAAAAAGTTGCGCGATAGCGAAGTGCGTCGTCGGTCGAGGGAGTGCAGGAGACGCTGCGGGAGAGGAAGACGCCGACGGACTGTGAGAGGGCAGCGCCGAGAGAGGACGAGAGACGGCCGCGCACAGCGCTCACGTACGGGCCTGCGCAGCTCGGAAAAGCCGGGAAAGCGGGGGAAATCGCTCTGCTCTCCCTACGCTTCTCTATTCCTATCTATCGTACTCGCGGAGGTGAGTCTCGACGGGACGAATCGCGAGTGCGTCGCGTGGGCAAAAACGACGCGAATTTGCCACACACGCACACGCTCGGCTTCGACAGCCTATATCACGGCCTGATCGAGAGCGGTTTGCATGACGCCGTGCAAAACTCACCGCCGCGGCTCCTGCAGCATCATTCTCGGCTTATATCCGGCCCGACGGTATATGCAGGAGCTGCTGCGTAACGCTCGGACAATGATCGGCTCGCGGCTTTTTCCGCATTAATAATCCCGCGCGCGCGCGCTACAGCCTACTTCTATATTTTTAAGACGATACGGGAGTCGAGGATTTTTCTCCGCCGCGATAATTGCGTCGATGCGCGCTAAAAAGGGAACTGTACGTTAATCGAATTCGTTGCGAAAGGTGTACAGTTGCGTCGAGAGAGGAGCTGGCTTGCATTCGCATGGCGCCGACAATTAGCGACTACATGGCCGCCCTGCGCCTGACGTTATCGCCGAGAGCGAAAATGGCGCCTGTAAGTCCGTCTCCGACGCTTTTGGGCTTGGCTTGTTTGCAAAGAAACTTTGTTCAACGGAATTCCATATAAAGCGCGTGCAGGGCGTCGATTTTATCCTCTGACAGAAGCTAGAGCTAAGCGTGCTAGCCGTCCCGGTATCTCACTCCCGTGTATAATACTTTTCCGAGGACCAGATAAGACGCGCGGCAACTACCGGCTGTATTCGTCTCGTGTCCTATCCAGTCCCCGATAATCGCGTCGCGTAGTATATATCCTATCTCCAGCTGCGGATATAATCCTCCGCCACGGGCAAAAAACAGACGGAGAATCCCAGATACGCAGCAAGAAAGGCATATATTCTCGACACTTCCGCGCGTTTACACACACACACACACACACACACAGAGCTGCAACGCATAACTCTCGCATTCGTCGAGTCGCCGCCGAGAACGTAGTTTATACTACTCGAGACGCGCCGCTGCGGCTCTCTTTTTCCGCGCGCGCGCGCGCGCAGCGCCGCAATTTGCGAAGAATTTTCTCAGGCGCCGCGGCGATACTTACCGACCAATGTTACTCGGCTTTTAATGATCCCTAAAACACGCTCGCGAAAGAGAGAGAGAGAGAGAGAAAGAGAGCCAGCGAGCGCGTTACACTTTTTCACTCTCCCTCTCGCGCGCGCGCTTTTATTGATTTTTTACGGCGAGCGAGAGAAAGAGAGAAACGTCGGATGCGTGTGTGTGTGTGTGCGCGCATTATAATTGAAGGTTTGCGCGAGAGCCCGAGTGCGACTTCGTTTGCGGCGCGAGAGAGTTAACGGATGCTTCGCTGAAATGCGTAGCTCTATAGAGTTTCTGCTCGGCTGCGTTATTCCGCGTGTATATACGATACGATTGAAACACGCGCGACACAACGGACACCATCGACTTCAGCCGATGATAAACCGCGCAGCGCTTTCGTCACTCGATCCTTGCGAGTCTTGTTCCTAGAGCTGTGTCGGCGATCGCGAGCGTTGATTGCCCTCCCTTTTTTCGGAGTCCGAGTACTTGTTCTCTATATACATACTACACCTCCCCGAGAGGTATAACGTGTGGGATTTAGAAATCGCATTGGTTCCACTCGAGGAACGCATCCACCCCCTCGAGAGAAATTAGGCATTATATTCGCCTCTGCGAGAGCATAAAGACCGACAGCTCGTTTCACACGCGTCCGCAGTGCACAGTAGCCGCACGGAAATCCAAGCTCCTCTCGCTATATACAGGTCGGAGAAAGAGAGCACGTAAACACACGACGTCCGCTTGCCAGGTGCTCTTTTCTCTCCCGCCGGCGGCGATGTCCAGCGCAAGCGATTTCGGGGCCCTTCTTCTCATTATGTTACTCGCCGTAATCTTCCTCGAGAGAGAGAGAGACCCCCCCCCTCTTTGCATAATCTAATTATTTTTTGCCAAGCATACGGGCAAAGTCCGCTGCTCTCTCACCCCACTATCCGTCGCTGGCTCGTTCTCATGGAGATTTATTACGCGCTCGCGAAATATGCCTTTGTTAACTTTGTTTCAAATTCATTAAGACACTCGTATATCAATCGCGCGCGAGCACACACGAGATGCAGAGAGAGAGAGAGAGAGAGAGAGAGAGATGAAATAACAGCGATCGAAAGTGTTGCATAAATCTAATTAACGATCAACGCGCACGCGCTGCATAGCTGCAACGTCCTTGCGAGACCTCGGAATATGCGTACCGACACTTTCTAAAGCGATATTTCACCGGGCAATTAATTCTCCCGCCGCCGACAAGGCGAATACAATCTCGGCTAATCAGCTGGAATATTGAATAAGCGCGATATTCCAGAAATGCGTCAAAACGGGGGAGGAAACCGCGCGAGATGCCCGCTGCAGTTATACACGCTGTAATAAGGCTATAATCGCTTTAAATACGCGCGTCAAGCCGGACCGCGATAAATTATCCCGAGATACATCGCGTCCACGCAGCCATAAGCGCGCAAGGTGCGAGAACTGTGGACACCCACTCGGCTGCCACAGCTCTGTGTATACATTGTATAACCCCTTGGTCCAGCGAAGCAAACCCGAAATAAATTAATCGAAGCTATAAACGGAGTGCCATTATATGTTCCGCCGAAGCGAAACGCGCATCGTGGGAGAGACGCGGAATTTCAGGCGAGCGCAATAAATCAATCGGATCGACGCCGCCTCTCTTTCGAGAAAGCCGCGTTAATTTGACGTTCCCAGGGCGAGACTGTCTTGCGCAAACTCTTATTAGTAAATATTTGAGAGAGAGAGAAAAGGATGTTTATTGATAAAGCGCGATTCGCCTAATCATTTCCTGCGCGTTTCGTGTAAACGTAATTGGATTACGCCGCGAGTATGTGGTCAATAATGCTCTGTACCAGCTCTCTGTGATTTTTCATTCTCTCGACGCCCCAAAAACGAAGAGTCGACAACGCAAGCAGAAATCGGAGAAATGGAGCCTGAAAGACGGTAGACGCTCGCGGATGTATGTTATACACACACACGTATTAACTTATTCTTGTAAAATGTACCGAGATACTTTTTGCTTCACCGTATTCACCTATGCTCTGAATTGTATGTTTCAGGTTCAGCCACCGATGACGCATTCTCAGGAAGAGGAAGAAAAGAAAGAGTCGTCTCTGCCGGAGGTAGTCTGGGCCTTAGTGGTCCTGTGGTAGTTGCGTACGAATCCTACTGGCCTGCTAAGTCCCAAGCTACCTCTGGCGCATCCTTCAAGCCAAGTGCGTGCGTCGCTCATCCCCCCCCCCCCCCACCCGATATTACTACCTAAGAAGCTGCAGAGCAAACACCTACCAGCATGCATAGCTATATCTCTCGTCTCCTTCGTGCAGTCAGTCCGTCTGTCCACTACTGTTGCTGCAGGGCTGCAGAATGCTCGCGGAGGTCGTGCGAGAGAAAGATCGCTTAACTGATTACAAGTGAGAGATCTCAGCGGGAGGTCACGTAAGGAAACAGCATTCTTCGCGAGCGTGTGTCCGTTTTATCTGCGGAGAGGGCTGCGCGGGATATATATATATATATATATATATATATATATATATAGCGAGAAGGGGCGCAATTCCATTGCAACGCGTATAAACTCGATTTTTACGCGTCGCGGCCATTGTGTTCGGTGCTTGTCGGATAGCCTGTAGTTGGCGCTGTTTTGACGGAGGGAAACGCGCCTGAGGAACGTTTTTCGTACAGTCATCGAGCTAGCGTTACACACAAAAGGATCGCGCGATATATCGAGGAATTTTTTTCAATCGTACGAGAGGGGGCGAGGATTTCTCGTTACACGAGCGCGCCTTCGGTAATGAGAGTTTAATGCGATTTTATTATCGGTTTATCGAGAGCAGCGCGCGACTGCTAGCTCCCCAGACAGAGAGAGAGAGAGAGAGAGTTACCGTTTCGAATTTCGCGCGCAAGCGTATAGATGTAATACGTCGTAAAGACAAACGAGTCCCGCGAAATTACCCGATAATTTAAGCGTTTAATTTTAAATCAAAAAAGCGAGGGAGGAGTTTATTGTGTTAGCTCTCGCTTATTGCAGTCGGGGTAATTGAAAAGCTGTACATGTCGAAATTTGCGATTATCGTACCAGCAGGCAACGAGAAAAATTGGGAAAACTCGTTACGCGAAGCGTTTATACAGGGTAAAGACTCGAATGACTCTCCCGATTTTTTCGGTTACACGCACGCATTACGCGGAATAAAAAAAAAAACATCCTCGCAAGCACCACCCGCTACGCCGGCGATGTTCAGCATATGCAGCTACATCGTCGGAACACGGTCGGATCCACGTAGGCGAGGCTTTTTCCGTGAGCAGAAGCTGCTGCTGCGCGAGATATCGACACACACACACACTAGCTGTATACGGGCTATAGAGTCGCGTGTACTTGCTATCGGGCTCGGAGATCACGCGGAGGAGAGCCTTATGCTGCTCTTCTCGGGAAATTTGTACTAGCCGGAAAACAAACTAGTTTCCCTCGAATCGCGAACAATAACGATTACTTATATGCCAGCGGAAAAATACGTTCGTTTTATATAACTACAGGGGCCCCGATACAGCCAGCCGGATAAATGCTATCGAATTAATTATCTCTTAATGGCCCTTCGCGTCGAGGTGCGATGCTGCTAAAAATAAATCCTCACGACGCGCCGTACGGTTGGCTGGAAGGATTTCGATTGTCCGCGTCACTATACGCGAGAAAACTCGGAAGCGCAGTAAAGTCAATCATACTGCCCGCAGCTACTGCTCGTAAAGCTCTCTCGAGGTATATATACACACAGAGGATACTCACTAAATCAGAGAGGGACGAGCTTTTTACGACAGGACATACGCAAGGATTTATTTACGACGTCGCCGAAAATAAACGCCGCGTGCTCGGATACTCATTGTCGTGATTAGGCTCCGACGTGAAAAGCGCGCCGCTGCTTCATTTACTCTCGCGAGTATATGTATACACACCGAGGACTGCGGGGGAGGAGGATTTATGCTCCTGAGGAGGAGCTGGCAGCGGGTTTTGCGCCGAGTGTCTATAGCCTAGCGAGCTTTTGTCCGAAGCGAAAATTTGACTATACTCGTATCGCATCGCGACGATTTAACTTGGAACGATCCGAGAGACCCGTAAATATCGCAGATATGAGAGCCGGAGCGCTGCTGCGTGCATATATCTCTATATACGTACGAGCGCACTCGTGATTGCACATTTTTAGAGAGCTCGCGGATTTCAATTCGATATTGCAACTTATAACGCGCCTCCCATCTTCGCGAATAATACCGAAGAGCGCGAGAGATTAATCAAAAAATTTTTCCCCAACGCAAATACCACAGCCCCGGCGTTATTTAACTAATAACGGCCATATAGCGCACGAGAGCAGCAGCAGCACAGATAACAGAGTTACTTAACCGCGTAACGAGCTCGATGCAGCTCTCTCTCTCTCTCTCTTGGATCTCCTCTCGCAATTACACGGATCCGACACCGCGCAACCAAGCGCGAAGCTGCACACACACACACAAACACGCGCGCGCGTCGTTGTCTCTCGCTGCTGCATCAGGAGAAAAACGTATACACGCGTCTATGCGCGGTGTACGTATATACACGGGACTATCCGCAAAAAGGAAGCCCAAGCCCAGCGCTAAATTAACTCGTATATTGCGCGAGCCGACGAATAGCACGCGCATAACTCGCGCGCGGATATATGTATATATTGTATATATATATATCGTCGATCAGATATAGCCTAGTGTGCCGCGCGGCGAGTATAAGCATATAATTGCTGATAAAGGCGCGAGAGGGAGCGAGAAAAGAAGGCGCCAAGAGTAGCTCTTTTGATAAGATTTCTTAAATTAATTTCCTCCTCGAGAGTGAGAGAGCTGAGTTTACGATGCTAGACACGCACGACAATCCCCCCGGCTCGTGAAAAAGGAAGTATATATCGGCTCAGAGCTGAGGACACCGCGAGATAAGAACAGCCACGGCTATACAGGGAGCCGGAGAGACGAGGAAGAATAAGAAGAGTATGATTTCTTCGGCTGGCTTTCTTCGACGATTCGTACACGCGTATACGTCTATCTACGCTTATAAAACGTGCCCGCGGGAGCGTTAATAAAGGACGGACAACAATAGCGTATACGGCACGACAGTAGTGGCTCGAATATTCTAATTTCGTCGTGTCGATCGAGCGGCCCGACAAAAGCCCCTTGTATATATCGAGAGAGAGAGAGAGAGAGAGAAGGCAATAAATCCATTATGATCGGTTTCGGCCGTGATAATCGAACACTTCATTGTTACACCGCACGGAACTCTCCGTCTTCCACTTCATTACTCTTTCTCGCCGACATCACGCCGCTTTTTCACCCGACTCGATTTTCCATTCAAATACGTGTCTCTACATCTATACATACGCTTATACTGCAGCGTCACGCCCGAGCGATCTATGCTCTCGTATATATAACACTATACTCGTCCGCGCGCGGTAATTAACGGGCAAACAATTGTCCGAAGAGTAGCTCACTCGCCGACCAAACATTCGCGGTTCTCTCGATGTATCTCAACGGGTATAACGATACACCTAGAAAGTCGGCCGACGGCAGCGGCGGCCCGTTTATTGTTATTATTTATTACGGCAATCGATTTGATCGGGCGCTCGCGGCTCTCTTTCGCCATATTTTTTTTTTTTTTTTTTTTGTTCCTTTCCATCGCGGACGAACACGTGCGAGTTGTAGGTGTGAAAAGCGGCTTCGCGTGTAACGAGCCCCGGCCTGATTAAGCCGGACGATGAATTTATTATTGCCTTTGTTGCAGCCTCGGTCGCTCAATAGGCCTCGGAGAGCATCGATCATTCGACTGTCGGCGTTTCGCACTTCTGATATTGTTCGAGCTTTTTGGCGGGCTGACGCAACCGATCGATCGATCGATCGACCTGTGTGTGTGTGTGTGTGTGTACAAGTGTGCAACTAACGGTTTAAACGTTCGCCGACGAACAGCTGATGTCGGGTATAACAGAAAAAAAAAGAAGAATTATTCGGATTTATGATTAGCATGCGAAACGGCCGTTGCATACGTTAATTCCATCCATACACTCGATTATTTAAATTAACGCTCACCTCGCGCAAAAAGTCCTCTCTCTCTCTCTCTCTCTCGCGTTCTTCCTCCGGACAGTCGATATCCCGAGCAAAAACTTCATCTCGCTGCGGCTAACGCCTAGAACAAATTATCATCCGAGTGAATAGCCGGATTAAACCGCGTCGAATAGAGCCGGCCGCTCTGCGAGTATTTATGTATGGTAAACTGGAAATCGCGAGGCGTTACCCGAGGACAAAAAAGACTACACGTGTGCCTTTTTTGCGGACGCGTATTGAAAAGCCGAGCGTTATTACAAGGAGGACGTATGCTTCCGCCGTCGAGAGAGATGACTCGTTTATTTTTGTACTGGACGAAAAATTGAGTTACGTGTGCGCAAGGCTTCTTAATTATTTAATCTCGATTTTTCCGGCTTCTTCGTCCCAATCATCTGCATATAAACGCGATATTACAAGCGCGCGCGTGTGTCTGTGTAATATTTAATAATAATAACGAGCGTCTCGCAGCTTGGAAATGGTCGAGAGGGAGAGATTTCCGCAATTTCCTGGGAAAAAAGTCTTGGCCGTATCGATGACTTTTTGCCCCCCGGTGTACACTATACACACAGACGTTATTACGCCGCGCGGTTGTATGCGCTTCCGGCTACCGCGATGCGAAAGTGCGAACGGCTCGATTGTGCTCTTGAGAGAAGCGGTACTCGGTGAGAGTCTGTATACTGCGCTCTTATTGATATCGAGGCAGAACTCGGGAGTTGTTTTTTCCCATGCGTATATCCGTATCTTTAAATAAACGAGAGCTATGGTTACCTCGACAAATATGGGCTTTGCGCGCTACGAAAGAAGACTCGTTGTGGCAGGGTTGGGGTTTCTATGCGGCATGTGCCTTGTCTTTCAATATTGCAATGCCCTTGGAAATCCCAAAAATGCCCAACACGTCCCAGCGAACGTGGAAAATGATAGAAATACGATGTAAAAAATCGTGACAAGGACTCACCGGTTCCAAGTCTAGAAGGTGATGACCGCGACGAGGTTTCCAGGTTTCCAGTGATGGAGACGACAACCGCACGTACTTATCACTTTTATATCGCTGCTGAAAAGGTTACGTCTCTTCGTGCTTCCCGAAACTCTGTTTTTGCAACGACTTTTCTCCAACGAAACGCAGGGTCGACGAACTGAAGAAAACTGCATCGTAATGTATACATCTCGCGACGGGACCGGCGCCACTTTTGGCGCCCGAATCGCTGTGACTGCGCATGCGCCATCCACTCGACGCGGAAAATTCAAATTCCGGAAATCTAAAGGATTCAATTTTGTTCAATTTCAAACAGGTGCAGGAAACACTCTCCGATCAACCTACCCCAGTACCGTTACGGGCAACAGCGCAAAAATATTTCCCATCGCGCGTAGTTTACTCTGCAAACTCTCGCGTCGATCGCTCGAAATAATTGAAAATTTCCTCTCTACACGCAGCCGAGATAGAGGATCAGCAGCTACAAGGCGGGTAACACCTAACTAAACATAGTCATCGCGGATAAAACTAACATCGCACTCGGTGCGAAAAAAAAAATCATATTTGTTCTCAAGACACTATGTACCGAGAGAGAGAGAGAGAGAGAAGAAAAAAAGTAAGGGAAATAGATCATAAAGGTGATCATTTCTCGCCGGTGATAGCCATCGCCAATAAACACGTTGGGGCAGAAATAAATACACGTTTCGTTCTCGTCAGCCTCGGAGGTAGTCTCTCCATCTCTCCCTTTCTTCGCGAGAGTGCGTTCGCGAGAGGACGACCGGAAGAGGCGACTTTATCGCTCGTACGTTATTAATATAGCCAGAGCGAGGAAGACGAGAACTTCATATAACTGTCGGGCGTTATTTATGCTCGCGAACGAGCTTCTCTATATACCTCCGAACAGAATGTTAAACCATTATGTGCGCTCACGAGGCTGCACTTGCTTGACATAGCCTGCGTCGGTCGGCAGTATTTTGCAAAGTTCAAACAGGCGAATGGATTTTTCTCTGATAATGATTACTGGCATGCCGCCGCCGCTCTCTCTCTCTCTCTCTCTCTCTCTCTCTCTCTCTCTCCCTCTCTCTCGGTACTTAGCGCGCACTTTATTGCTTCGAGAGAGATAATAATTTGTCTATAGTCTAGCAGGCTGTGTAATCGTAATTGAAATAAAACGAGCTTATAGTCCCGAGTCTATATATTCGAGAGAGATGTGTACACATGATGCGCCGGTTTGTTCAAATAAAGCACATATACAAATTGGGTTCAGATGACTGGATTTTATTGATTCTTCGTCGAATTTTAAAATGTTACAAAAAAAATAAGATTCCTTTGTAATCAAAATTATTCCTATATAGAGCTGTTGATTAAAATAAGATCGAGAACACCGATCGCGCATGCACGCGGTTTCTCTCTTCGGCGTCTCAGCACATTTGTCAATTTATTTTTGTTTTTTGTTCTGCTTTTACAAATTGTTATATTCGACTGCGACGAGTGGTGCACTCGACGCGAATCACAGTCTGCATCAGACGCGTTGCGCCAAAGTCAAGCCCACGCGTCGTTTTCAGCAAACGACTTGGAATTGACTTGGCTTTTTTTATACTTCTCCGGCTGCGGAACTGGTGCTTGGGTGCGATTTCGCTTCCTTCTTCGTTTACCTGCGCAAACAATGAAATAATGGTTTGAAATGAAAAAATTACGAGGATTAATAATAATTCGACTTAGTCTATTGTTCAACAGTAAAGGCGATTCGATTTATTAATTTGTTCGTTTTTAAAAAACATACATCTTTTTCGGCAAATCACGTGTCAAGAATAAATTAATTTTAGCGTATATACATGCTCGTTTCGTGTAAAATTGTCTCTTATAAAAAATCGATCATCGACTCTCTTATCACGCTAGTAGTTTCTAATTCGTATCATTTTTCGTATATGCAATTCAACAAATTCATCGTGACATTCCAACGAACAGCGGATGTATCAATCGTGGAATGTACGCTTGCGCATAATACAAAGTTATTGTCAATTGTTTTCGTTACGTACAATAACAAGTCATTGTTGAATCAACACAAGTATTACGCGGCTTTTCATAAATATTAAAAATACATTTAAATAAAATAGGTGATACGTATATATGTATAAATTTCGTATAAAAACTTCGGAACATATTTGTTCGTATGGTTTCTTAAAAAACATATATGTATGTATATATTCTGATACTTTGTATACATCGTCATTAATCCTTAATAGATCTTTTCGAACACGTTTGAGAGTAACTCCTATATACATGTATAATACCATTTGAATGTACAAAAACACGAGCTTCGGTAAGACAAGTTTCATTTTCTAAATTGCTAACTACATCACATTTCATCACATTACAGTCCGTCGCGCGTGACGACGATCATAATTGCACTACGAGGGTTAAGTACTCATCATTGTAAAAGGAAGTAAATTAATCGTAGAATAAGGAGGTATCGATCGAAATGCATTGGAATTGACCCTCGATTCCTTTCGCCTCTAGTCAATCTTGAGCTACTCAACAAAAATCCTCCCGCAAGTCCCACGTGTATAAATAGATTCGTTATTGTCAAAGGTTTCACTCCCAGCTGTACGCTTCTAGAGATGGATGACGATATAGAACGTCGAGAGCAGGGCAATGATTTGCATGAGTTTCATAAAGAAGATCCCGCTCCGCGTCGCTTTCTGTTTCTGTTTATTGGCTTTTTTTGAGTCGTCAAGCTTCGGCGATTCTTCAGCAGCGGGCGTTTGCGTCAGCGTCGGCGAGGAGGTAGTCGCAGTCTGTTTTCTCTTCTCCGGCGAGGAGGTAGTCGCAGTCTGTTTTCTCTTCTCCGGCGAGGAGGTAGTCGCAGTCTGTTTTCTCTTCTCCGGCGAGGAGATGGTCGGGTTCTTCTTGGGACTGCCTCGCTTGGTCGCCCTGGGACTGTCGGTGATGGATTTGACGGGAGTCGTCCGCGACTTCTTGGGGCTTCCTTGTAGCTTCGACTCGACGACTCTCTCTCGCCTTACCTCCAGCACCCCTTCCTCTAACTCGTCGGTCTCGACCAGCTCCTTCTTCCCGGAGAACCCCGCGACTTCGTCATCATCGAGGTCGCTGAGGATGGTGTATCGCGTCGAGGAGGCGAGCTCCACCCTGGGAGACACCAGCTTGCCGGTTCCTCCCTTCTTCACGAGGCAGAACTCCTCGGACTGCCGTTTTCGTCGTCTCTCTTCGTCGCGTCGCGCCCTCTCGTCGGGAGATATCTTGGCGACAGCTAGGATCGCTGCTAGGAAAGCAGATGTTGATGATGAACTATCATTACCTGAGGCAACGGACCATCCGTCCTCCTCGTCCTTCGGCGAGTCAGCCGTCGCCGTGTCCTCCTGTCCGGTCGCCTCGGCGTTCTGGGCGCTGCCCTCGTCCCCTGGCGATTCTCGTCCGCTGAAACAGAAGAGGGTAGCGGTTAGTAACGCATAGTTCTCGGATAGCTCGAATACTCTTACAATTAAAAACGGAGCCCCCTTCGTATAAATATTTACAAAGCGCCGTGATTTTTGCAGCGTTATCAGTACGCGCGGTACACGGGGAATTCGCCTTATCTCGGCCGGTCGAAGCAGTATGATAATTACTCGAGCGAGCGAGAGAGAGAGAGAGAAGGAGAAAGCGCAAAATGGAAATGAAGAATGAATTTCGGAGATAAGCCGGAATGCCTTTGCTCTCTCGCGGTCATTTTCCGCCGTTAGATTGCGTAAATATTCCTCTTTTTAACATACCGCGGCGAATTATTGGAATCGCTCTCGGTCGTCCGTGGCTGTTATAAATCCTTTCCCAGAAGCCCGAGAGCGAGCGAGCGAGAGAGAGACAATAATCCAAACGCGCGCGGTTTAATACACGGAAGAAAAACTACGCGCTGGAACAAATGGTACAAGCAGCGCGGAGATAGCGGATCTCGGAAATGACTAATAAGCCGGTCTCGCGCATTCCGAACGCGCATCTATACACGAGCAGTGCCTCCCGTAAACGGTCTCGGCTCGCGCAGGTGCCTCTAATTGTCAAACATTATTCGTGCGCCGCAGCGAAAAAGCTCGACTACTCCCACGCGCCCGAGATAAGCCTGCCCGATAGCGCATGAATATTGCGCCGCGTAATTCGCGCATTAATGTGTGACCGATCGGTACAAGCTCGCGATGGCTTATCGATCGAGATTTCGAAATTCGATACACCTACGTACTCCCTTTTTTTTTTTTTTTTTTTTTTTTTGAAAGAGCGTCGCGAGCGGAAAAAGAATCGCCTGGAAAATGCCGCGCGCGTGTTGGCTCGTCCGAGGAATCCGCTAATTTACAGGGCACGCGATCGGGTATTTTTTTTCCCCAGGATTTACCGGTTTCCCCCCGCTGCGGCGGCGCGAGTTATTTAAAACCGAGCTTTTGAATTTCGGATTTACGATTGCCGAGCGCTACGCCGCTGATTTATCGTTTAGTCGCGATTTCCCTTGACGAATCGTTGTCTAGTTGAAAACTCGATCTCTCTCGGCGCAGTGTCGCGCATGCGCTCGTCTGTATTATATTATGCAGCTTCCAACCGCGCGCAGAGGAACAACAAAAGTCGACTCGACTCGGGAGCGTTCGCAACATTAATTTCTCGTCACTCACGCGTGCCTACCGCCGATAAATCTGTCTCTTCTCCCGCCGAGAGATGAGGGAGGACGCGTGAGCTTAATTGCGTCCGGAGAACTTTCGAATCGAAATGAAGTCGTCGCTGACCGATCGTAAATTTGCGATGTTATAAGAGCCTTCTTTTTCGCTACTCCCGTCTCTGAACATCGGGAAAAAGAAGCAAGAAAAGCGGTGCGGAAAAATAGAAGAGCAGCAGCTGGAGGGCAACGGAGCAAAGTGCATTCTTAAATTATCTCGCGATCGGCTCGCCACGCGAGCCAAGCTCCCTTTGCATCGCGCGCAGGTCATTAGTCACGAGAAGGAAGCGGCCAATCGAGCATTCGCATGACGAAGCGCCGATAGCGCTCGCGGAGCAGAGGCGATGATTGCGATTGATCGAGCGACGCGCGACTCTACGTTGGCTTTTCTTTTTTTTTCTCCCTTTTTTATCGCTTGCAGCGGCATACCTGTTGGCGCGTTAAGCCGCGAGTAAAACTCGCGCGATTAGCCGAATAAAGTCTAATATTTACGAGCGGCTAAACGATCGCGGCTAGTAGATAAATAACCGCCTTTGTTTCTCGCGCCGACGTCGTAAAATAATAAAATACACACAAGCGCGAGGCCTTGTACCGGCTATTTATACGAGCGTTATTGCAATGTCTATACACATCGCACGCGTTAGAGAGGAGACTCGAAGAAAGTATACTGTATACGACGATTATTCGATGAGAATCTCCAAGTTATTCGAGGGCTTATCGAATTAGGATATGCGTATATCGGGGAAAACGCCCGTATGCACCAGATCACTTAGCTTATCTCGACAGATCCATCGCGTAAATTTACCCCAGCGAGCAATAAGATCGTTATGCCCTCGGAAAAGCGTAAATCTCGAGAGAGGGAGGGACTTTTTGGAAAAAGTAAAATATCGCGCGCGGATTTATAGACGAGCAGCCGGTGCAGCGGCGTAATGGCATTCCGATTATACGAGAGCCTACTTCGACGCGTCCGCGCGCTTGCAGGATGACATGTTAAACAGGATCGCTCGCCATAACAATAATTCTCGACAAACAAGACGCGATTCGCCGCTGGGCGACGCTATTAATTGGCACGGCTGCGCTGGAGATCAAGAGCAGCTCGTCGTAACTACGTCACTTTCCGTTTCCCCTCCCCTTTGTTTCTCTCCTATTCGCGAGGATCATCGACGCGGCGCATAAATATAATCCCAATTAAAAAGCACACGACAGGCCTTGTAAAACGTTTTGTGTAGCTGAGCCAAGTCGCGATGGCATCTCTCATCGGCCGCAGTATGGTATGCGCTGTACGAGTCCTTTGTTTGAACTATTGTTATACCCTGATCTGTATCTAATCTCGCGCGGGGCTGCTTCCGCGTGCTGCAGTGTCGTCGTCGTCGTCGTCGTCGTCGTCGCGGAGGAAGGAATCCAGCGGCCGACGTGTATAAGCATCTGCATTCGTGTGGTCCGAAGACGCATGGGGTCAAGCTGCATCGCGGGACAGCACGAGCCTACTGCTGGCATTAATGAAGCACCCACGTGCCGGGCAATTACAACGATTCCGAGTCGTAATTCCCCGGTGCAGCTCTTCCATCTGTCTCGAGTAGCAATGCGGAGGACGGTTATATCGAAAGCGAGCTTCGGAGGAAGGGAAAGGTTGAATGGAAAAATTGACTAAATCAGCGCATTACGAGACAGTTGTAGCGGCAAGAAACTCTTACGCTCTGAATGAACATCTCGGCGTGAATTGTGAATGAACGGCGGAAGATTGTATGCAAATATCCCCTCGATTCTCCGAGCGTGAACTTGCCAGCCCGATACAATGTTAACATTTATTACACACGCGCGCGAGCGAGAGAGAGAGAGAGAGAGAGGAAAAACGAAATTGACATTGTTCGACGATGTGTTCGCGCGCGGAGAAATGTATTACACGACCGACGATCTTATCTGCTGCTCGCTCGCGAGCTAGAGCGAGAAGGAGATAGGAAAAACCATCGGCCTTTCGTTATACGCGAGTATCGTTTCGTACGAGCTGTCTCTCGGAAACTTTTTCATAGACTCTCGCCTATATAAGAGAAAGAAAAAAAAGCCGCAAGCGCGTTCCCCCAATCAAGCCCATTAGAAGGCTCGCCTCGAACGGAGAAACAGCCTCGGAGCACGACAATCGGCTGAGCTGCGGAGAAAAAAACAGACGCGCTGCAGCCTATCCGCGACTTTATTCGTATTCCATGCAAAACCGCATCGGGGGACAGCATCGCCGAAGGGCGCGCTACGGAATAGGAGAGAGAGAGAGAGAGGCTCGTTGAAAACTCGTTACGCGCGATCCCGAGGGCGTACGCGCATACGGCTTGTCTTATCGGCCGAGGTAATGGCATTGTTGGTGTCGTTCGGGCTCGGGAAAATCGTTCGCCTTGTTATATAGGATCGCGGAGAAAAACTCGAGAATATCCCGATTAAAATCGTATCTCGCAATTTGCCGAAAGCGCGTAAATCCGTCGATGCTCATCGTCAGGCCAGCGAGTAAAAGGGGATTAGCCTCGAGTTTCTTTGAATTACGGCTTCGCGCGAGAAAACCGCCGGCGGACGCTTTACAATGTAATAACTAATTCCCATATAGCTTCGCGCTTTGAAATGACTTCCGTTATGTGCGCAGTGCGAGCTTTATCTTATAAGCGGCCTGACGAGCGAGCAAAAGGAACATCCAAGCGAATTCGAAACTTTCTCGCTCTCAGCCTGCGGAGCTGAAAATTCCGAAAGATTCGCGGGAAGAAAAAGACGTCAACGATCGCGCAGCCGGAAGAGGCTCGCCGTTATACGCGTGCGCGCGAAGCCGAAAAGAATGGAGTACATAAATCTGTCTCGTGAATTTCTGATTAAGTCCAGCAGCAGCAGCTCTCGGGACTTACTTAAGGCGAGAGAGTGCATATATGCGCCATTCAGCGGAGCTTCGGAGGAGAGCAAGTCGCGCGACGCTCCCTGTCTGCGCTGTATACAGCTCTGTATCTATCGGCGGCCGCAACCGGTTATTCGCGCCGCCGACTATGTATTATACATATATATATATATATATATATATATATATATATATATATATATATATATATATATATAGCGACGATGGTATATACACGGCGCGCGGAAACGGAAAAGCGCGCGCCTTCGCAGAGATTTTCCCCACGGCGTTTTTACGAGCCGTTAATTGCGGCTAATGGCGCGAGCCTGATAAATTTTTGTTTATACCCGAGTGCCTGTAATGTGTTGATGTAAAACGCGCAGCCGGAGAAACGATTCGTCGCCGATGTTCGTCGATACAGCTTGTCTTTAGCGCGAGCGTCGTCCAGTTTTGCCAGCAGCCCTTGTTTTTTAAGCATTACTCGTCGGCGCGGTGCAACGAGTTTGCTGAATAAATCACTATTAGCGCTGATTGCCGGCTAAATTATTTAACGGCCGAGCGGGGGGCGTCTATTGATAAATCGCCTCGAAAGCGCGGAATTCGAGCGGCTTGGATTTAATTAAACGATAATAAGGCGGCCACTTTCATTACAATAAATATAAGCAGCCGCGCGCGCGCGCGCTATCTTTGTTCGGGTTTATCAATTTAATTGCACTTTTGCGAGGGTATAGTGGGCGAATTTACAATGTAAACGTATCGCTGGCTCTGCTTTTGTTCTTAGCGAGTTGACTGCCGAACAGTACAGAGAAGCGCTGCGTTATTAAAAAAAGAAGCCTTAATCGACCGATTAATTAGCGCCGAATAAATTAATTTCCCGGTAGCTGCTCGCATGCCTTATCGGCGCGTCTTACTCTTCGAGATTTGTCGAAACAAATGGAGTCCCGCCGCTAATGACGGACTTGTATACCCGTCTCCCTCTTGCACCGATGCTTTATCTCGGCTCCTCTCGCGCACGCACCGTCGACTCTTTTTCTCCCCGCAGACGCGCTTTATACACACACATATACAGTGAGAGAAGCGCAGCACAATCGCTCGCGTGCGCATTTGCATTCCGGCGAGTGTCGAGGGTTGTACACGTGTGCGCGAGGGCAGCCGAGCCGTGTTGCATTATTCTAATCAAGCTCTCTCTCTTTCTCTCTCTCTCTCTCTCGTTGCTCTAATGCACTCGCAGGCGTCCTTTTGCTCCTGGGGGTTATGTCGGTGTGTGCGCACGTGTGTTTTGCGATAATGAACGCAATCGCGGCTGCGCCTTGAATTGGTAAGGCTTAATTATGATTTTTCCGGGGAGCGCGCGAAATCTCGCTGATTTATACGAGGGAGAGAAAGATTCCGTCTGTGTGTGTGTGTGTATGCCGCGGACAGTTTGAATTATTAATTGATTCCTCTTTTTGCGACGATGAGTTGCGCGCTCTTGGTTTGACAATTTATGTATACGTATATATCGTGCGTTTCTCCGATACACACACAGAACAGCCGCAGTGTAGCATAGAGTAATTAAAAGATTTGTTCGCGCGCCTTCAGATCGCGGCTCGAGATTGTACGCGCGTAGCGCTGAATTGCGATCGAGGAAAGGTGTGCGTGAGTTTTTTTTTTTCGCGCTTGATTATCCGCACTACGTCGTTGTCTTTTTGCGCTCGCGTTATTAGTAAACTAGTTTGCCAGTTGTTGCTTTTTTTTTTTTATCCCTATGCACTTCGGGGAATTGTTCCTTTATCTCACTCTAGAAAGGCTCAGGCGGTCAATTCGCGATACACATTTCTCGGGATGTTGCGAAACGCGGACGAGGCGTGATTTATGGTGCGCCGATGAAAAATTATCGATAAGCCGAGCGCGAAAGAGAGAGAGAGAGAGAGAGAGAGAGAGGTATTATTGAAAAATTCGCGCCTGTCATCACTGTATCTCTGATATTTCCAATTCGCCCCGTATCTAATGGCAAAAAATGCCGCGTTTAATAGCTTATTCCGAGGAGGGAAAAAAATACACTGCGGCGACTTATCTAGTCATCTGAAATGCTTTTACAAACTCGATAAAATCTTTATCCGGATCGCTGCGTGCCCACCGAAACGTTTCAATTGGACATTCCGAGCGAACGTCAATGAAGCAATTTTTTTTTGTCTTACGGCGAACACATAGAGAGACGAGCAAAAAGCTCAGGTCGTTATCGATGACCGCGCGGCTAACGACGATAAAAAGCTCGCGATCTGAATCTCGGCGAGGAAAAATTAGCATAGACTCTCTCTCTCTCTCTCTCTCTATGGTTCGGAGGAAAGAGAGAGGGATTAATGGATCGATGAGGCTCGCGAGCGCTCGTTACACGCGTTTTTATGCACCGGCCGAGCGAACGCCGCCAGCGCGATAACCGTCGCTCGACGGCGAAAGATACTCCCGCGATAAATCGGAGATTGCCCGGCGTTTTTCCGAACTCGACCCGAGGCGACGCGCACTTTTTCCCTTTTAATTGCCCCCGAATCGTACACGTCCAGGCTTTCGATCTATTTCCTCGTTATTAATAATCCTGAGCGATGTCGTCTGGCCCCATAGCTGTGCAAGTTCTTTATCGGGGTGCCGAGAGGAGATTTGAAAAGCGAACGATTTCCAGTCGATAATTCACGAAATGTCTCTTACGCGCAGGCGAAATCGATAAAGTACACCTGCTAATGTGAAATATTCTCGATCTGCGCGCCGCGGTATCCAATAACACTCCGGTGCGCATCGAGGCAGATAAAATGCCGCTACTGTATTCCATAACCCTCGCGGATGCGGTACACGAGAGCGCCAAACGAGAAACGGAGCGAGTGGAAAAAAAAGCGATATTCACGAGCAACCCCGTAAAAGATGAACTCCGACATCAATATTTAAAGCTCGCGCTGGCTAATAACGCACGGGGAAAAAGGAGAGAAAAAAAAGCCTTAGCGGTGGTAGCAGCCTCCTCCCCCAGCGCCTACTTAAGAGGCGCGCAGGAAGCGCTCGAAGTAGGAAAAGGCTGAGGCATACGAGAGAGAGAGAGAGATTCTTCTCTCTCTCTCTCTCTCGAAGAAATCCGGAGCCGAGAACCCCGTGGCGATAGGTGTAAGAGGAAGAGCAGCGCTCTAAACATGCGCGCCGGCTAAGTTATGGTAAAGCAGCCAAGCGCGAAGAGCACGAGAGGTGGTTCTTCTTCTCCTCCTCCTCCTCTCTCTCTCTCTCTCTCTCTCTCTCTCTCTCTCTCTCTCTCTCTCGCGTGCCGCTTTCAATGTAGCCGAGTACATGTGTGTGTGTGTGTATGCAGATACTTTTAACGTCGAATAGTGTTAAAATTGCCTCGCTCCGAGAGAGAGATACGAGCTTGCGAGGGCGCTTCGTTATTATGCTCGCGCGAGAGTTTGCGAAGCGTCGAATTATTAACTGTGGAAGTTAAGAAAAAAATAGAGATTTTTTTTCGCTCGAAATTCCTACAACGCTCCGATTCGCTAATGTGAACTTACGGTAGAATCATATACACTCCTTAAGCATGCATGAATATACTGGTAATAAATACGATAATATTGAAAATCAACAATTTGTTACTTTTATTTCTCATATGATCAAGTTAGTGAAGCATGTAGGATACATTACATTTGTGTGTATAACCAATACAAGTAAATTATCTCTCTACAAGTAAATTAAAGTAATTTATGTTTCCACGAGTAACATTAAAAATGTAATGGTGGCCATTAATTTAAAAGTAGAATATTTTTAAAAAAAATATGACTTTAATGTAAAATTACATTTTACTAGTCTACGGCTTATATGCAAACAAGTATAAAAAAAGTCTCACTCGTCTTGTAATTAAAGTACAAAAATACTTTTGATAAATCCAAGCCGCTACTTCGCATCAACTAATATTTTAAATCTATACGCTTGTGTGCAAATTAAATTTAATAGTAAAAAAAAATAATAAATAAAGAAATACTTCGAATTGATAAAAACAAGTTTGCAAACAAAAAAAAAATGTACAAATGAAGCACATCTTTCTATTTATAAATAAATGTTCGCTTGAAACAGTTGATTATGTCCTTGCATTCACAGAAATACCATTGCAACTCAAGAATTCAGGAAACCCTTACAGTTATAGTTGATCAACGTTAAATCGATGTTAAGTAAAGACCCTATATTAAATGGTCCTCTACATGATTCTACAGTAAGTTCCCATTGATCCAAAAAGGCTGACAGTCTTGTCTGGTCTACGTATTAAAAAATACTAATGAAACATCTTTCATAAATTAAGGAGTACTTATTAAAGTAATTAACTTGAATAGGTCAAAGTGAGTAACATTAAGTGCAGCAAAATAAAATTTGAATAAATTTGTCATTAGTCCATGATCACAGATAAGTAGTAATATTTCAAACAAATCACTTACTCAGAAATCTTCCGCTTCCGTTCTGGTTTTGTAGTTGTCGTCGTTGTCGTTTTTGTTTTTGGTGTTGTCACTGTTTCCTCAATTTCTACAGATGCTTGATACTCTCCATATTTTTTCAAGCTGTAATGTGTTGTGGACTTGAAAAGATTCTGTACAACGGCGCTGACTTGATCACGTCTATACAGAGCAGCATATGCGGTAGTATCTGACAACCATGCCACGTAAGCACCTCCTGCATAAAGATACAAATATTTAGAAACCAACAACTAAACAGTCAATTAGAAACTTGCAGAACGAATGAAATTCGTAGACTAACCGTATGGCGAGAATAGTGAGGTAAGATCACTGAGTTTCCATTGTTTTGGAAATGTTATATGGAAAACGTGTTCTCTGCTAGGGTTTGCTAAAATATAAACGCATCATTTATGACTGCCGTTATCTATCATCCAACTTATACGATTTTGCATAATTTTGAAACTTACGGTCTTGGCCAACGAGGTTTATATGCGGATAGTCTTTGAGTCGGGCTATCAACAATCTGTAAAAATATAAATGCTCACGTGAGAAAATTGACAAAAAAAAGCTAGATCTAATAAAGCTTCGGAAATAAATCGAACAACTTACTTATTTAAGTATTGGTTCAGCAGAGGAGAGTCAGGAAGTACAGTCGATACTTCAGGTGTCTGTAACTCGCCTACAAGCAAATGAAGTACGTTCAATATTTAGTAAAGTAATTTAGGTATAGAAAAAGTCGCTAGGAAAAATTTTGTTAACCAACCAAGCCTATTACACAGTGAAATGAAACAGAGCCCAGTAATGTACGCGTCATAGCCAGCTTCGTGTGATTTATCATTGTTGAGGTTATAACTTCTATCTGGAATATTTTCTATTTCGGGTATCGAAAATGGTGCCGAGTGCAGTGTTTCTAGTAAATGGTTAAGATTTGAAGGTATTGCGTCTTTGAACTGTGATGATTGACAAATGATTTTAGTATCTAAAAGTCTGCAAATGAAAAATTGTTTAAAAGTTGTCACAAACAAATTAACGAATAACTCGATTCATTAGTACCTTGGAAAAAGGCAGTGAACCAAACTTTTGAATTCATGGTAACTTTCTGGTAGGGGAGAAAAGAATTGATGAATGATATGGCATAGATCAAGCAGCATATTGTGACCTACAATAATTTTCCCCTAAAAATACAAAACGTGAATTAAATCATGCAGATACTTAACGAGCGAACCAATCGAACGAGATCTTACCGAGTCGGCAATTTTTCTTAAAAGTACGCTAAGTCCTACAGCTTCTTGTACTTCCAGTTTTACTCTTTCTTTCCAATCAGAGTCCTTCTGCTCTTCCTCTTCCTTGGTTCCTATTTTACTGACAATGATAAACTGATTCCCATTTTCATTTCTAGTCTCTAGCCTGATTTTGTTTGACCACCTAAGTCTTGCTTCTTGATGAACGAGTCGTCTTATAAAGGCATTACACCTTTCAATTCTGAGTTCTTTACCATCGTCCTCTGAATTAACATAATCTTCAATTCCTGAACTGTAACATGAAATATATTTAGTTTGGCATACAAAAAATAATTTTAGTAACTTTAGGAAGTACTTACCAAATTTCATCTATCTGTGGCTTGTCATCGTCTGAAATTGGAATAAGGTCCAAACCTTCCTCCCTTACTTTTTGTTTGTCCACCATTTTTCTATTGAGTTTCTCCTCATCTTCTTTTGTCAAGTAAGGTATACCCTCTTTAAAAAGTTTATTAAAGTCAAATCCCTCGTTAGCTAAAAAAACTATAGATGATGCTTGACACATGAATCTACAGTCAGGTGATGTTCGGTCAAGCGGTCGAGGGAACACATAAAAATTGTAAGATCGTTGACTATACCTGAAAGCCAAAAAGAAATTTAAAATTTCAAAAAACACAGCTATAACAGCTGACCTTGTCAAGTATCAGATAAAACAAAGTACTCACAAGTTAGTTTTAGAATTATAGGTAAAAACTGATAGCCCAAACTGTACAAGGAGAAAATTCATGGACCCATTCCTGAGTTTGGTGTAGTATTGTGCAGGTGTGTCAAATGCATTGGCTTCTGGCCCCGAGTTTAACCCAGTGAATTCTCCGTCAATTGCCAAAAATGTAGCTTTGTCCAAAACTTCATCCAGCTCTTTCAAGACATCTTGAAAATCTGCAAGAATACGAAAAATGTCAATAGCAAGTAATATTAAACTCACAATGCTCCACACCGCATGGATCAAAATAGATCAAAACTAACAGCGACTCTCTCGGCGTGACCTTTCATTCTCGACAAACGAAAGCCCGCCTAATCAGTCAGGAAAATCACATAGCCGTCCTTGAACGGTAAAATCGTGACCGCGAGCGTTGCCGCAAAAACGGAGCAAGTGCATACATCCTGGGGGAGAAACGAGACAAAGAAACAACAACGGCAGCCGGTATAAGGCAAGTATGTACATTAGTGAACCAAGAAGCCGGCAACGGCATACGAGGTCAAAGTCAGGTCGGTCTTCCGTGGCATTATCATGTGAAGCGCGTAGCCGCGAAGCCTCTCTCTCTCTCTGACACACTAATTTATTTCGACACATCTGGCCCAGTTAATCCTAACCTCCTAAAAGCCGTTAGCGAGAAGATCAAGCGGAGCTAACGCGGGGACATCATCGAGACACAAACGACGGTTTACAGGTTATAAAAACAAAGAGAGGACAATATAGCCGACTCACTCGAGCGGGTCACTTCCATGTTGATGCTGGGGCTCGTGTTGTGCTTCGTTGGTGAGTGTATAGAACGAACACCGGCAGTTCAGTCCTCCTTTTGAATCAGCAGTTGAACTCCCGCGGGCATGTCACCGGGCTCTTCTATATACGGAAAGGGTCCCAGCGAAGAATTCTTGGAAACGTTGAGGACGACGTCGTCGGGTGTTTCGGCCCCACGGGAATCTGGACAGACTCTGCGCACACGCAGCTCGCGGTTTCTTGCGCGCGCGATACTCGCGATGTGGGGGGCTTCGCGCGCGCTCTGGTGGTAGTCGCGAGCGCGGATCTGATAATGGCCGTCGTTATTGAATTCGTGAAGTATTTTGAAGTTTCGATCAATTTCCTTGGCTCGCTGTGTGAAAATTGAATTTTGGATGTTTGCGTTGGTTGTATTACGGAAAAATAAAACGCTACATCAAGTAGTTTCGTTTAGTTTCATAGATGTTTTCGCAGTTACCTGCTGCAGGTAGGCCGAGTTATCTACGGAAGCTACGTAGCGGTTATAGCGGTTACAGAGGCAGCCAGTGAGTGGAGCCACACTTAACATTGAGCTTTGCTACAGAAATTTTTCACATTTCGAATCGAATTTTATAAAGCAAAGATTATCGAAGAGAAATTAAAAAAAAAAAAATTATAGGATCAGAATTACGTCCCATATGAAAATCATATGATTAATCATGGTTTGTCTTCCAAAAGGTTTCTCCTCACTTCCTATTTAGTTTACCGTACGCTTTCGGGGAGAGTTTATATAGGAACCGCCGACAAATCTCATCACTTGCGGGGAAGAAATTCCAGCGCGCATCTGGCGAGCGAACTACGAACTATTAGAAAGCAGTCGGTAGCATAGGCACAGTACTTATCCTTAAATTACTCGTAAGATATTTCGTATAACTGTTGCAGATTGGACGTCTCATGAAATATCAGTTGAGAAAAATATCGTTGCGATGGAGTCGAAGCGGAAAAAAAAGGAAAGGAAAACGTGCAACATGGAAGGATTCTCTAACAGACGAACAGCTTCACGGAGTTGCAGTGGAATTATTGTCAGGTAATACATCCAATTTTTTTTTTAAACGTCAATATTATTAAGAGTAGAACTACGATGCGTTGTAATATACATCATCCGTTAAAACGCAATCGAGCTGCAATTAACCGAGCGTTTAAATATTACACATAGCCGTAAATTGCGCGCTACGAAAGCAATAAATAAAATCAAACACGTATCCGCTATCACCAAAATCCAGCCGGCGATAAATCGCCAGCGCCGCAACAAGCGTCGCATCCGCAACTCACTATCCGAAAGAAGAACGAAAAATAAAAAAAAAGAAGAAGAAGAAGAGTTCGGAAGACTAACGGCGCGTTTAACAACTTAAAAATTGACCTCCGCAAATAATAATCGTCCTCGATCCTCGTCGCCCGTAAATTCGCGGAAATGGAAAACTTTTAACGACTGCAGCGGGGCCGAGAGCAGAGCTTTCCGAACTGAGCTTTCATCTCTCTTTCTCTTTTCTCCTCCGAACACAATACTTGTCTCGGCGGGAAAAATTGATAGACCACTTCCGCCATTATCCGTTCGAAAAACGATTCCAATTTGCCGTCCACAATCCACGTACGTATTTTGTCCTAGTCCAGCTATATATATATCGCGACTCCCTTTGTATCCCTATAATACTAGCGCTGTTTTGGATATTAGACTGTATTGGCTTGAAGCTCTGCCAAATTGTTTATACGAATATCGGCTTCGATGAAACTCGCCGGCTCGGGGATTTCAGTTTGGCGACGAGATGTTATAAGTACACTGTATACCCGAGAGAGAATTTTCTTCCTTTTAACGCCGCGGCATTGACCTTTGGCTAGTTGACAAGAAGTTCCGTCTGCCGCTGATGCTCCGACAAAATCCCATATGTATACACAGTCGTCTCTGCGACGTAAGAAGAGGTACTTTGTATCACATATCATATCGAAAGAGTCTTTGCAAATACTTTATTCTATTTCTGCGTAACGCATGTTTATATACAAGGTCGTTTAGCGCGTAAAATAGCAGCTTATCACAGCCGCAATCAGAGCTGATTCCCAAACGCAGGCCCGGTAAATGAGATCAATTTCGAGCTCTCATACCTATACGCATAGACCCGCACACGTCTTACACGCGCACACTCCACTCGTATAATTAGCCCCGTGAAATACCGGCGTAGGTATTCCTGCGTAATTGAGATTGGCAATTTCGGGAGCCGAGGGGCAGCAGCAGCACTATACTAAAAACAAAGCGAGCGAAAGAAGGACAGACACCCTATGCTCACGTACGCGTGTATATATATATATATATATATAGCCGCAACCCTCCGGAACACAAGGGATGATTCGCTGCTGCTCTTGTATGTATATACAGAGGTTAAATCCAAGCTGGACAGGACGTCTTTTTCTCTCCCAGGAGGGCGACTCTCCGATCCTGCGCGGAAAATGTTTTTCGATACCTATACATACCGAATTGACGTTCATTATTAATTTGCCGGACAAGGATCATTCGGCTTCTGTGTACATCCAAAAAGCCATTCGAATCCGACGGGTCTTGAATTATTTCGTCCTTTTAAACGTATATACAGTTGGAGTTTGCTGCGGAATTATTCACGTCATCAACCCCGTGCATTTTCAATATATATATAGAGAAAGAGATAGCGGTTTTTCGCGCGGGATAATTCAATCTCCGCTGTATCGGATTTCTGCGGCTAAAACTGACCTCTCGGCGCGCGCGGCCAGCGACGATCTGATTTTCCCTTATATTCGAGCGCGCGCGAGTGCATCGGCCATCGGAAATGAGATTAAGAGGGTATTTTTGTTTCCCGTAATAAGCTCCGCGGCGAAAATACAATGAACTATCAACGCGAGCGTAGCCAGAGAGCAGTCGATAAATTCGTGAACTCGCGGCACAGGAGAGAAAAACCAGCGACGCAGATGTTTCATAATTGCCATAACTCAACATCGACCAGCCGCACAGCGTCTTGTAGAGTCTGGCCTTTGTCGCGGAATAATACACGCATAGAACGTAGCTTTTTCACACGGAAGGAGAATTTATCATCCGGAAACGAGCAACATGCTACTCGCAGGAGGGGGAGAGTTATACATGCTCTTTCCCCCCCGACGTTACATTTTCTTCGGTTATTGCGGGACTTTTGCCAGAGCAAGTGAAGGGGAGGAGGACCTTCTCTATTCCGTGCGTGCGACTTCCGATGATGACCCACATTTGACCCAGATGTAGATTTTCCGGTTCGGCGGGAAATTGGCTTTTCCGACTTTCCAATAACGCGAGTGTCCATGTTTTCCCGGTTAAATCGACGGGAAGATATGCATCGGACACTTAGAACGTTGGAAATATTTCGATGCTCGACTGATACTTTGACGACGTGTACCGAGACGAAGATAAAGGGCGGTAAAAGGCAAATCTCTCCAAGCTTCGGTGGGCATTCTTCGAAAACACATTTTTCAGCCTCTTAATTGTACGAGAGAAAGAGCTACTAGGGGGCACACAAACACGCACACTTCCTTCCGATCCGGCAGCAGCTTCGTGTATTGATTTTATTCTCCGCACTGTCGCGTCGGCACTTACGATAAATCTCGCGCGCGCCACCGCTGCTCTGTTCCCCTTTGCGACGACGACAAAATTTTCCGACTCGCTTTCCTCCTTTTTTTCTCCTCTCGTATTTAGCTCTTCTCTCGGTTTTCGAGTGAGAGGGAGAGAGTCTCGGGGTTGACGAGGAGCTGATAAGAAAACTTTTTCTTTCTAGGGCTCTTTTCTACTCTTTCTCTCTCTCTCTCTCTCTCATCCCTTCGCTCCGAGAGTGCGCACGCGGGCAGTTAATTTCGCGGGCTGACGTTGCGGCGCTGGTCTTTTATGTGCCCGATTTCCGTCGCGTTAGAGATTCGAGTGATTTTGATGAATTCCCGTCTCCGGCTTTACTCTGTAAAAAGCTCACCCTCGCACACGACTCAAACTGCCCAATCACGCATCCATATACGTAAACCCTCGATCGGCGCGGGAAAATCGAAACTGGCAGCGGTGGAGACTCGATTAAGAAGAAGCTGCAACGCTAGCCTGACCGATAGGAAATGAGCGTCGGCGCGCGCGGAAGCTCCTCGCGCGGGGGAGTATATAGGTGGAGCCGTAGGCGCTGTGTGCGTCGAATTGCCGAGCACGTGCGAAACTTTGTTGTAGCTTTGCGCGAACGAGAGGCTGTTGCGATATGTCGAGGGTTATAAGCGAAACTGCGAGTTACCGAGGGCTTTCGACTGATATTCCGGGGATTACAGGTGTTGCGCGGGGGGAGGGTTATTTCGACGAGGCTTCGACGAGTGCTTTCAAACCTCGAAGTTAGCGCTATGCAATCGGCTTGAAAAAAAAAAATAAATAAATAAATAAATAAACGAAGAAAATCACGCCGGGGGAGACACGGAGAATCTATTATTCGACCCCCTCTTTCGATCCCGCTCGGTCGAAATCAGATTAGCGAAGAATTTATAGAGCCACTTTCGTGCCGCAGCTACGTCTCTCTCTCTCTCTCTCTCTCTATACGCGCGTCGGATCGGAAAGCGAGCAGCCAATTAAAGCGCCGCGGGCCAATCGCCGCGGGCTGCTTGCGCCTGCTCGTCGTCGAAAATAAAAAGAAAATAAAGCTCGTCCCTCGGCGATTTCCGGCGCCGGCGGAGCGACTTTGAGGCTATTAGAGTAGGGCTTCATCGGCCGCTCTATTGTTATCGTTATCATTATATATATATATATATATATAGAGAGAGAGAGTACACGGGGCTGCGGACGCGCGATTGGAGTACTTTGCGGTTTTCGCGCGCTGAGAGGGTTGTGCGCGCCTTTGATGTAACGCGATCATTGTTCGGACGCAGCAGACGCGAGATTCCGCTCCGCTACTCGCAGCCTGATTGCTTCCATTGATTCGCTAATCTCCGCGAGCTTCCGCCAAGAATTTATCGTCCGCTCGACGACTTTTCTCCGTTTCGGCGCGGTTCTAGTGAAATATAAAGCATACTATATACCGGAGCTCGTAATTCTCTCGCCGGATTAAAATTCAGACCCGCTACGAAATTTCAATCACCCTGCGTGGGTGTGTAAGAATGTACATTACGCGCACAAGGAACAGGGGGGGGGAAGAGCGCATATATTCGTCGCGCGCGAGTGTTCCGAACGACGAGAAAGCGTCCGTTAAGAAGCTAGTCCCCTTGCTAGGAGGTCGAGGAGAAAAAAAGTTTCTCGATCGAAGGAGGAATGAATCTCGTTACCGCTCGGATTACCATCTTTGGATCCCTCAGGAGGCTTGCAGTATAATGAAACGCGCATTACGATCTGGAGTAGGGTTAGTCGTTTTGTGTATTTTTCGAAAACTCCACGCGGTGATTTATAGAAGCGAATAACGATCGAACGATTTCGCCTAATAAAAGTATAACGAACGACGCGTCTCGCCGATAAAGCTCGCCAAAGATTCATTTGAGCAGTCGAAGAGCGTCGAGTTATCTCGTTCTCATTCGAACGTGCGTTCGGCCGTTCTCTGCGAATTTCACGCTACATTTGCCTATCGAGCGATTCCCTTCGCTCTATATGCATATATAGTACAGACTAGAGACTGCACCCGCGGCCCTCTCGCGGACGTGCCGTACGTATCAAGGCTGAAAAAGCGCGTTAAAGACGACTTTGACAAACTTTTTTTCCAACGTACGTCGGATAAGGTCATTAGCGAAATCGAGATTTCCCGGGGCGAGTCAATCGGAACGCGGATCGGTGGTGCGGGTAAATTTATAATCTTTTCGTTAATTGGATTCGGGAAGTTGCGCGCATGGAAAGGAGGGGGGGGGGGGGGGAGAGTAAAAAAGCATCGATGGAGCTGGCGAAGTTGAGCCCACAAATTTTCCGGGAAAAAAGCTCCGGGATTATATTACGAAATCTCGATCGTCATCCGTCATATCAGCGATGCGGAGCTGGAAATAAAAAAGCTCTGTACTTTCATCGCGCCGCGGCCTTATCCGCATTCAAAACTCGCGGCGCGCGTAATACCCCATGCGCGGGATGGGAATAGGCGAAATAAACAAAGCGGAAGTGTAATAACGGCTTAACGTCTATCCGGGATAACAAGTGGCTCGTGATTAATGTTTTTGCGCGCGCAGAAGCTCGTTGCTCGTTCGCGCGTATCCCCCGGGGACGTCTCTCTAAAACACGTGCGTCTGTTTTGCGCGTATATATATATATACCAACGCACACCGGGCTATTTGCTACGAGCGCCGCGGTTGTACGTTATGCCAGAGAGAGATGGAAAGTCGACTCGCGAGCGACGTCGATTACCTACGAGTCACTGGTGGGCTAATGGGAGCTGGCTATATTTTTTTCTATACACGCGATAGTTGTACACGTATATCGTAAGTTTATGTGCGGACAGCGGCAAAGCGGGAAATTTTCGTTTGCAACAAGTACAGGAAAAATAAGTCGCGAATCCTTCGCGACGAGGATTCTTTTCTCTCGGTGTAGTTGGCGTTGTGATTCGGTTGTATAAACGCAATAAAAAAGAAAACGTCCGTAACGAGCCGAAAACACCCTCGCATCGAGCCGCTCTTTAACGCCGACCAGAGAGAGAGAGAGAGAGAGAGAGAGACGCGCGTATACTAATTGGCCGGGTTAATCGCGCCCTTCGCTCCCTCCTCTCTTCCCCGCTCGCAGTTTACTTCGGCCGAGATTTATGTGCACACAGAGTGTGCGGCGGCGTTACGTACGTAGGTAGACGCGAGCAAAGACACGAGGGTCGTTGCAGACATCAGAAGGATTAGCGCGTCAACCGCACGACAGGGCTCCGCCGATATTAACGTCTTTGCGAACAATCGCGATTTTCCAACTTTCACGGCCGGTAGCGCTCCCGTACTCTTGTCGGATTTGTCAGAACTTGGCTGGCGCTGCTCTTAAACAAAGTGAAGAGTTCGCGCGCCAAGGGAGAAAATCCATTTTCAAAGCAGCAATCAGACAGAGTACTACCTCGGGGCACGTATAGTCATCGAAATCGAAAATTCGACAAAAGCGACGTGTCCTTCCAAAGGAAGCGGTGTAGCCGCACACACACACACACACACACACGCATGCGTGCGGGAGTTATCTGCAGGAGAGCAGGCGTTTCCCATCACAGCCCGCCAACAAAGCTCCGCCGAAGAGCTTTCATCGAGGTGTGTGTACAGATGGAATTTGAATGACCGCGGCCTCCTTTTTATTAAGATCGCGCTGCGAATTACGACGCGTGTCTTGTCACGCGAATATTCTCGACGAATAAATACACGCATCTAAACGTCGAGTTCTGCGTTCTTTCAGATACTTTCACCATCTCACATTTTCCTTCACTCTCCTGCGCCACTTCACTCCCAAACGTCGATTCGATTTTTTCTTTTTGTTATTGTTTTTATACAGGTTTACTCGGGACTTTCGAGCTTGCGAATACAGATGGTCAAAAAGCAGCAGTGGCACCAAGTGCAATAAATTACGTATAAAAGTGAGGTACGTCGCGGCAAAGACACAGAGGGGACAGCGCACGAAAAGGGCTGCAGGTCGATGTGTCGCTCTGACGTATGGCAAACACACGGCCGCCGCCGCCGCCGCTCGCAATTGAACGAACCGCGACATGTTAAACTACTTCGGCTCTCCGGGGGAATGTCCGCGCGTTACAAGCTGGCGATGATCGTCTGGCTGTAGAGCGAGTTTCGCTTTTTTGATGGAAAAAAAAAAACAAACGAACGAACGTCGAGTTGTTCCGCGACAAATCACAGCCGCGGCGATAAACGCCTCCTAATCATACTTTATACGCACTTCGCAGCCCATATCACGAGGAAAACACACGGCGATGCTCATCTGCATTCATAATCCGTGCCACGAGCTCCTCCTCCGGGCGATCGTCGCATGAATTAATAAATCTTCCCGCGAGGCATATCGCACGCGATGATGATATTACGTGGGTATGCGCGCGGCTCGTCAAATATTTATGAAACGAGCTGCGCTGCGAAAAAACGCCGAAATTCCCGAATTACACGCGCAAGCGAGCCCGCAGGGGTAACTATGTTTGTGTGTGTGTGTGTGTGTGTGTGCTAGTCTGCGGGAAGAGACTCGCGCGCGAGCCCCTCGATCATACTCCGGTCTTCGTGCAAGCGAGGAAAGTTGCGCGTCTACGGGGGAAAGTTTTTGCCTCGCGGTTATTGTAATACTCCGTATATAACGCATATAAGTATCGTTTGTTTTACACACCGCTCTGATTTTATTAAAAACACGATTCAATTAATCAACTCTCGAGATAATCCTCGCGCATATCGGGAGAGAGCGACGTAACGCACAAAAGCTCTGCATCCGAGCGAAATGGATGTATACTTATAGGAGGAAAGTTACAAGAGAGTATGGCGATAAGACCCTCGTCCGAAAGAAGGAAGTGTCGACTCCTCGAGACAGCGCCCCTGGCGGATCGCTTAATAAAGGGGGACGAGCCGCGTCATTTTTCACACCTACTATACTCAACCGCGAGCACAGCCCTCCTCTCGTGATTGCCGGACTAATCTCGCAACGGTCATTTCTCACGCGTATACGAGCCGGACTGTAATGCGGGGGAGGAAAAGAAGCGAATTAGAGCCTGCCGAACGAGAGAGTATAGGAGCTGGGGTGGAGTCTAAACGATCGTTTCTCTCTCTCTCTCGAGAGAGAGAGAGAGAGTATGACACCGGTTCGAGACACCCTTTAGGAAATCTCTTTTCTTCGGAGCTCTTTTTTTTTTTAATCAAGGCAGTTGTTGCTCGAGAGATCGAGGTCATCTTGGGTTATTGCCGGCGGGGAGTGTGGGTCGAGATTTCGGTGATACTCGCGACACGTTGTATAAGGGAGCAGACTCTATACATCGGCTTATGGATATGCTCCTTTTCTTACTTTTTTTTTTTTTTTTTTATTAAAATGCAAATTTTGGGAGGATCACGAAAAGAGGCGGACAATGCGCTGGTGAGAGTGCGTTTCTCTGTAAGAGCTTTCTATCCCACGCATTTTTCAGAGAATTTCGCGAGCGAGGGAAAACAATAACCGTTACGCGCCATAAGAATCGCAGGCAATAAACATAATTCGACGCTATTCTCTCTCTCTCTCTCTCTCTCTCTTTCAGCGGTGCGATAAAGATTACCCAGCCGTATACATTCCATATCCCATGAGCATAAAGCATCCATAGACGCACCTATAACCGCGAAACTGTATATCCATTGCCGGACTGAATTCGGCGCGTGCGCCGGAGTCGTTTCGCCGCTCATAAAGAGCCCTCCCGCGAAGATTAAATCGCGGCGCACGTCGCTTAGCTACGGAAAAACAGAGGAGCCGAGTGGAAGAATAAGGATAGAATCGGATCTCGAAAAGGAGCGAAGCTCGGCCCCCGAATCCAGATCGCGTTTGCCACTTCTTCTTCTTCTTCTTCTTCTTCTACTCCTCTTGCCTAACCGCACCGGCAGCGCAAACAGAGATCCCAAAGAGTCGTATACAAGCAGGTCACGTTCGGCGCTTTCTCCGCCGCGCGTGTTGGGAGGGAATCGGACTGTGGCTAGCAACCGTCGGCGGCTAGAGAGAAAGACAGTCAAAAGAAGATTTTCGGGGGGAGAAACAGGTGTGCTGGAGTGAGAGGAAGAAGAGCGAGATAGCCCGGGTTGTAAAGTTCCGGGAGACGAAGCCATTTCCTTAAGCCCGATAATTTCACCCTCCTCGAGAGAAATCGATACACCTCGTCGAAGCGATAAATTTTTCACACCGCGATACATGTATCACGCAAAAAAAAAAAAAAATCGTATATAAGAAGGAAGGGCGCGAACAGACGGCGCTAAGGGCTGGCGGGAGAAAAAAGTTGCGCGCGAAGAGACACACGGCGCGTGACGGCGATATTACCCGCGCGCGTATGTGCAGCGGGCTATACATCGATGAATTATCGGGCATGTGCGCCATCGCTCAGTGCCGAGATTGAAAGCGCTGTTTTCGTATTCACGCCACGCGGTGCGAGCTAAGTCCCCTGGAATCGAAGGATAAATCCGCGCTCTTTTTGGGCTGCGCGTTGAAATTTCTTTTTTTTTTTTTTTTGGAACTGAAAAACGCCTAATGACGAAACGATCTCGTAAAAGTTAACTCTTGGAGGGGAGGAAAAAAAGGCAGCAGCTCATCCGCGACAAAGTTTCAGTATAGCGGAGCGTCCCTATAACGGGAGAGAGAGAGAGAGAGAGAGAGAGAGAGAGAGAGAGAGAGAGAGAAAGTTTAAAGTCACGCTATTTGATCAAGCCTCGATCAAACGCGAGTCAACTCTGTAGGGAAGGTGTCAGCTACTCCTTTTTCAAAAATCGCGTTCCGCGTAGGGGATCGATAAGCAAGAAGTAATTGAGATTAACGATCGAGATCGCGCGCGTAGGCACAAAAGGCGGCTTTCTTTTTGTGCGAGCTTTGGGGAAAAAGGGCTGGAGAAGGACGACGATCGATCGGATACACGTGCGCACGCGAGAAGGGCTCATCTGAAAATCTCCGCTCGATTGGATGACCCAATCGCTCTAGTACGACTGCGATGCAGTTTTATTACCCGTTTTACGCCGACGGTTTGTTATCCGGACGGCCTTTTCACGGTTCGGAAAATAAAACGCTTTTCGCCGACGGTATGTATAGCGCTAAACAAAAACTCCGACACTTATCAATAAAGCCCTCGAGATGAAGATACGCCAGTATCGTCTTACACAAAAAAAAAAAATTCTATTTAACAACCGCCATAAATAAACCGGCGCGCATTGTGCGCGGACTTACGGCGTGCTTACAGCACTCGTTACACGCGTCCCCCTAATCCACTCGGGAGTATAGCGGCAATCGTTTACACACAGCGCGCGCGACAGACTTTCAAAAAGTCATTCGGCACCGATGCGACATGCCAGATCATTAGGTATCTCCCGGCTCTCCCGCGGCGAGATGACAATGCTGCAGCGGCAGCTGCATCGAGCGCCGACCCTCGTGTATACATCGCGAAAAGAGCGTCGTGCAGTCCATTATCGCGAGAGACGAGTAGCGACGAGGATTTACGTAAGCAGATGTACCTCCACGCCTCCTTGGACAATGGCAAGTGCCTTTCGAGAGAATATATTTTTAAATTTTATACGCCGGCTTTTTATCAGCGGCGAATTCGCCTTTTTCGCTATTAGCGCGATGAATTTTTGATGAACGCGGAATACGTATAACGCTGAAGCCTTTGTGCCGCGCGCGCGCGCGCGGATGCAGCGTTTTTTTTTTTTCATCAAGCCCGCTCGAATTTAACGCAGCTTTGGAATAACATGAAAAATTCGCCCGAGACGAGTACATAAAATTTGATATTTTTCGAGACTCTGCGCTCGAGGGGAAAATTCTCTCGAAATGGAAAAGCCGCCGAGTTATACACACACACACACGACGCACTAATTGAATTACTGAGCTAGTTCCGAGAGGCAATCAAAGTCCTTTCCTCGCAAAAGCGTACAGTATCCCTCGGCTAACGACAATAAGAGCGCGATAAATTACACCTCGCGCGGTATATCCTCTCCCAGCAAACATTCGAGAATCCGGGGAAGAAATACCTCGCGCATATCGACTACAAGCAAGAGAGAGAGAGAGAGAGAGAGCACCGGCTGGTCGCGAAAAAAGGTGATAAATCGCGCGTACACGGATGCAAAATCGAGCAAGCGCAATGAAAGTGCCATTTGGCGCAGCGGGCTCGGAGAGCTACATCCCGAATATAATTTATCGTCGCAGACCTCAAGGGACTATCTCGAGCTTATTATACGTCTGTCTGAAAAATCCTCCCGAGTTTCGGTTCTATTATTCGCTGTGTGTATACGCATGCACGCGATGCACTCGAGCTTCTTATTCCGCGCGCACGCATCGCGTGCCGAAAAATAAATAGCCCTTCTTGAGTCATTAGCGATTATATATATATATATATACGTATAGGTATAGAATGGACGTGCCTGAGAAACCGCAGATCCGAAGGAGAAAATGATAGCCGAGGCTAAACCGCAAGGCTGTGTCCCTTTGTCTCGCGGCACATTCTGATGGCACTTCGGGAGGGGGCATAAACGACGCCCTTATGCTCTCTTTATTTCTATTATCCAGCTGGAGAGCGGCCAAAGTAGTCGAGCGCGATAAGTGCGTCAACACTTCTGCCTCGATTGCTGCTGCTGTGTACCGGGTACCGCTCCGGTGTATACAAGCATCTCTCCTTTTTTTTTTCATTCTTCTCGAGAGCAGCTCGTTCGGTTCTTTATTTCTTCGGAGAGGACGAGTTTTCGCTGCGCAGAGCAGATGATTATATCGGAGCGTTTGTTTTGAATTATCGAGTCGACACGACGACGCGATCTTATTGTTCGCTGTGTGTATTGTTCCGCGGATACCGCGCGCGAACGAGGAGCAGTTTACGTATCTCCGCAACGTTTCTCGTAACTATAATATAGAACGAGAAAATAGGTATCAATTTGAAATGGAAAAAATAGCGCTTTTGATTTACGGCGCACTCGTCAGAGATGATCGTTACGACACCGATGCAAACCTCGTGCGCGGCCGCGAACGAGCCATTTTTCTAGTATTGTGCGCGTCCGAGAGACCTTCGAGTGCGCGTCGTTTGTCAAAGAGGGACCGATAATGCAGCGGAACGACGCTCGGGAATGGATACGCGCTTACGGTTATTTTTTTTTTTCCCCTTATACATTCCCGGGAAACAATATTAACGATTTTCACTCATCCGCCGGTTTCTGGTTACCGGCAAAAAATAACGCGAACAGCGCCGATATATATAAATATTAATAAAAACAGAGCGAGAGCGATCTACATATTTTTTATTTCGAGCTCGCGCACAAACGACGGCAAACAAAAATATTATCCGAGTATATATCGAAATGGAAAAATCGGTATAAAATCTAAATATACAACGCGGCGAGCGATCGCTTCGTACACAAGCCGAAAATCAGGGTAAACAAACAGTCTATTTCAAAGTGCCCATGTAACGCACGCACGCACACACACACACACACGCAGGCAGACGAGCGCGCACGTCGTGTCCGGCGCTAAAAAAATGGGCAGCGCGTTTCTCAACGCGGCCCGTACACTGTGCACAATCGAGAGACTCTTGGAGCTCTTTGTTTTGGTCGCGCGCGTGCCTTCAGAAAGTGGGACATCAAATCGTAAATTCCGAGCGCCGCTATAATTAAAGGCCAATCCGTAAAAACGATCGCCGCTTGACAAACGATTGTCCGATTGCTACTTCTCTCTCTCTATCCTGTGTGTGGATATACATACGTAAAGCGGGAAGAGCGCGTGCTCTCGCGCGCGCGCGAGCTTAAAAGCTTTAAATATAGAAGGTGATGTACGAGCGCGCGCGCGCGGAGGATTAGGACTTATTCCGGAGAGCAGCGGCGACACTTGCGCGCCGTTATAGTATAGTCGGTATAAGCGCGCGTGTGTGGGTGAGTCGAGATAGAGAGGCAGCTTTTTCTTCAAATTGTTATCGAGCCAGCGACAAATTGCGGATTAGTCGCCCGGGACTCTCTCTCTCTCTCTCTCTCTCTCTCTCTCTCTCTCTCTCTCTTTCCTAGCTGCTTCTTTTTTGCGCATGGGTGTATTCGCGGCTTTAATTGCCCGGCGCTCGATGAGTCTCGGGATTTATCGGTCCGAGAGAGAAAGAGAGATGTGGGTGGACGCTTTTCTCGGAAAGTATCGGCCGCTTTCAAACAGGATTAGACGCGTGTAGCTTTGTTCTGAGAAATCACAACTCGTTATTGTCGTTTCGCGCGTGTAGAGCTCTTCTATTTTACGATTAATTAAAAAAAAAAAAAAGTAAATAAATAAAGAGGAAAATGCAAAGCAGAGCAGCGTCTCAGCGAGAGAAGAGGCTTTCTCTCGGTCCTTGATTTATCCCCGAGAAGCCGCGCGCGGTAGCTAATCGCTGCCCCCGGCAAAGTTGCACCCGCTTCTCTCGCGTCGCGCTATCGCGGACCTGCTTCTCCTCGTCGTCGTCGGGAGACTTATTATCCGCTATCGGGGCCAGAAGAGAGCGAGAGAGAGAGACAAAGGGCCGGAGAAACTTGGCCGGTTATAACTACCCCCGCGAGAGGATGCAGCCTCCTTGCTAGTCGTCGTCGTCGTTGTTGCTGTTGGTGGAAGGGATGATAGTAGTGCTTGATGAGACTCCAGGAGAATCTCCGCTAATTTTTTATCGGGGCCAAGTGATTCCGCAACTTTTTCACTCTGCCGAAACGTCAATTAGCGAAAATTGCTCCAACTAATTACAAGACGGAACGAAACAATGCCAGTAGAACATCAGAGTCGCGAGTGTTCTCGTCCGAGTAAAGCGTCGCGCGTTATTTTCAATTATGTAAAAAGTTTGTACGCATCCGCGCATAGGAGAGACTGTTTTGTCTCTCGACTCTGCATCTTTCATCTCCGGCGTGCTCGTACAGTCGTCTCTTTTTACTCGTGCCGCTCTTAGTCCTCTGAATAATTTAGAGCATCGGTGATGCAGCGCTGAAGGTCCAGATACAGAAACACGTCGTAGTGTGTACGCGTAGCGATATATACTTTTTCAACTTGAATAATTCACCTCGCGCGCTATTCTGCAAGGACGAGCTGTCGCGAAGACGTTCATTCGGAAATCAAGAGAGTCTACGAGTATACCTACATAGAAAATAACATCCGCGTTTATATTTCATCTCAGCGGCACAGCCGGATCGAAAAATAGAATAAAAGCTATGCATCATCTCCCCCGAAGCAGCAGCAGCAGCAGCCGCGAGGTTTTCCTCAACTTTTCCACAAAGGACGCGACATCACAAGCATCAACGGCCCATAAAATACCCGAGAAAAAGAGAGGTAAAATTCATTCAAACGCGTAGTCAATAAGGCACAATGCACCAGCCGCCGGACACGACGCAGCAGCTTTCAAGAGGGACATTCCCGAATATCTCGCGCTCACCTTTTCTTCGCTGGGATAGTCGAGGGACGTAAGTATACGCGGCGCGCGCGCAATTACCTGTCCGAGCGAGACACGAGAGCACCTGGCAGCTTCGCAGGCGGAAAATCCACTGCGCCGGGCTTTAAGCGACACGGCGTAGAGAGAGAGAGAGAGAGAGAGAGATGAGAAAAATGCACCGAGCGATGGACGCTTTTGTGCGCGGGACGGGAAGAGGACTTTTTTTTTTTTTCTTACCAAAAGAGGAGAGATTGCTTTTACGTCTCTCGTATAATGAGACGCGCCCGTTGATAGGCTTCGATTTGTTTAAACGCGTAATCGTGTAAATCAAAGCGCTGTTGCTAGGGCTGAGTTATGTGCTGCGCGGCGGAACGTGACTTTAATTTTCGAAGTAAATTAAGGGCGAAATTTCTTTCGGGAGGAAAGTAAGTTGGGGAAGAAAAATGAGCGGCGAACATATGGAAGCATGCTCTCTCTCTCTCTCTCTCTCTCTCTCTTTCTCTGCGCGCCGCGAGGAAAAAAGTTATCGGAAAGTGTAGCAGCTAGCTATGCTTTATTGCCGAAAGTCTGGCTTATTTTAAACGCGCGTGCGTGAAACAGCGGAAGAAGAATCGAGTTAATTAAATCAAGTTAACCTTCGATTAGGCGCCGATGAAAGTTTGATGCGGAAAAAAAGAGAGAGAGAGAGAGAGAGAGATCCGTAATAGGACGTGTAATATTGAAAGATCTCGCGGGGAGCAGGTAAATAAGCCGCCGCGAGACGGGGAAGAAAAGCACCGGGAAAAACAACTTCAAAGAAAGTAAAACAAGCCGGTGAACGGAAAAGACAAACACGACAGTGAAAAGCCAATAGCACACACACGCGAGCGAAAGACAAAAGTCGAGAAGACGAAGGAAGGAATTAGAGGCCGACGGAATCGACGTTAAAAACTAAACCTCCACCCGCTGATGGTAGTAATCGATGGAAGAGCTGTCTCCAATTTCTTTTTCGATCGCGAGAAACCTCAAAGCCAGGCAAACTCAAACAGTAGTCTAAAAAAGCGTCGCAGGTAAAGAAGGCAAATTACATAGAGAAGAAATGCTGCATATCCGTGTAGCAGTAGCCAGCCCTCTCCGCGCGCGCGCGCGCGAGTGTGCACAGAGAGACGTCGTCGGTCCAGAGAGAAGACAGCATCCCAGAGTGTGTACCTAGGCGCACGCGTGGGGTGAGCGGTGGAGAGAGAGAGAGAGAGAGAGAGAGAGAGAGAGATCCAAGAGTAGTGGGGGCGAATCGCGCCGAGAGGATGGCCCGGCACAGCTCTCTCGGCTCTCAGTCGTGCGCGACGCGCCATATGCGCCGGTGGTCCATTTGTCAACTCGCTCTCTCCTGCTCCGGCAATAATCGCGCACGTGTTACCTATACCACTGTGATTTTTTTCTCTCCGGAAAAAAGTTCGGCGTGTCGCGTGTGCCTCCACCCTCGGCGACAGTCTGTTCAGAGAGGCCAGAAGAGTTTTCCAGTCGGTCGCGAGCCGAGCTTGCGAGCGCACGTGCCTGATGCGTAGGACACAAGGGGCGAAAGTTTAAACGCGATATGATTATTTATAGAAATCGTCGTAAGCCCCAGAGTTTCCGGGATTATTACGAGCGAAGGAGGTGAATCGGATTCAGCGTTACGCGGTTGCAGTGAAATGGATGAGACGAAGGGAGGAACGAGCGGTAGAGCCGAGAGAAGGTGGTGAACGCGACTTCTTTTGCCTGTCACGCAGTCGGTGCCGCGCGCGCACGAGGTGAGTTTGCTTTGCTTTAGCTTCGGGAGGGGAATACAGAGCTGATTGAACTGTTGGCTTCGGGCAAGGGGAAACTCGCTGCTTTGCAATCGACTCGCGTTTCACCTTTCGATGGAGAATTTCCTCGATTTTTCAATGGCGAGGCCGAACAAAAATAAAGCGCGCGTTTAAAGCGTCGAGTCGAATCAACGCAGAGCGAAATCCCCGCTCGCGTAGCTTAAGAATAACGAGGTTCCCGCGTCCGTGAATACCTGGAGGGTCTAATTTCGCGGGAATATAGCGGAGCAAGAGCAGCTCCCGAAAGCTCTGCGAAATTCTATGGCCCGCGGATACGGGAAACACACAGCGAGATAGACTTCGCTTCACTTCCACACAGCCCCGAGTGATTATCCCAATTGAAAAGCACTTGACGCTGGCATTTATCGCCGCTCGTAAATGCTCCTCCGCCACAGCTTGACCTTTCCCTCCTCGTAATTCCGCGAGCGACTAATAAAGCGCCGATAAGCCTGAGATACGCGCCGATGATTTATATACCCGCGGACGCTTGATTGAGCGATCAATGCCGGGCCGCGAAAGAGAGACGAGATTAGAATAATTAATCGCTATGGCTGGGACGCGCTTGTATACTACCCGTGTTTCTCTCTCTCTCTCTCTCTCTGTTAATTGCGCGACCGCCTGCGGTGCTGTTCCGCGGCGAATCGATGCGGCAATTCGAAGACGTGAGGATTTTGGCTGAGAGCTTTTTCGAAAGCGTCGATTTCACACTCGATGACGCATCGGAGCAAAAGTAACGAAGCCGCCGACGAATTTTTCCGGAAACCGCTCAAAATCAAAGCCAGAGAGAGATGCAAAAGCCAGCAGCAGCCGCGTCTAATTAGACTCGATCGGCTTGCTTATTAATGAGTTGTCACGCGCTCGCGCAGCTCATTACTAATAAAGCCCTCTCTCACTCTTTCCTCCCTCTATGTGTATACGTACAGAGCGAGTCTCGCTCTCGGTTCAACGACACACATCCCGCTCTGTACACAATTTTGACAGGACACTGACGGATCGCGGCAACTGCTTTCGCTTTATTGCGCGTAACATTGCGTCTTATTAGACCTTTCTAATTGGCCGACCGAGAGAGCGTTTATTTCCAGCGACGTCGTGATTTTATGATTGCTCGAGTATAACGTAGAGTTTTCGGATTGTTCGGGCGTGTGATGGATTTATCGATTCGCCGCTTAGAAGCCCTCTCTCTCTCTCTCTCTCTCTCTCTCTCTCTCTCTCGATGTATATGAAATTTAATTAACGCTCGTGTTATGCCACGATGAAATTTCGAGTTTTAATGAGGGCTACAATTACACGGCGCCGCTTGTAATCTCGCGATTAATGATAAATCGAAAAGAAAGTCGACGGCGCAGAGGTTTCTCAGAACGCGTGGGAAGTGCAAATTCAATCGCGTAATTGGAGACGCGGCGATGAAAGGAGCCGAAAATCGAACAATAAGCCTCGCCAGCTTCCGAGGAGGAAGTTCGTTCGGAAAGGGAACAGAAGGTTCGATGGAAAACAAATTTGAAAAAAACAAGAACTTCCTCCGCGAAAAAAAGTCGAGCGAATCGAACGCGACACTTGACAAAGCGATCGCCTTGAATACGCCGCATCGTGGAAATGAAAGAACAGCCCTTTCTCCCTCACTTTTTTTCCCTCTTCTCGACTCGCGGGGCAAGAGAAAAAAAAATCTCGCGATTAGTGCTGCTACAAACTCGGCATTCAAACTTCCCGCCGTTTTTCATACGGTCCGCCTTTGTATAAACACGCTGCGGGAGTGCATAGTCTCGTTTGAATTGCCGCCGCCGACGCCGACGCTATCGGAATCGAGTTTACGGCAAGCGCTCTCGCGCCCGGTTTATTTAGGATGGATTTGGGAATATTCGAAGCTGAGAGAAACGGACGAGAACGGCGGAAGACAATGCCGGCCGGGATTTCACGAGCTCTCGCCGCTTTTTATCGCCCGGCTGGGGATAATTAGCGCGGATTATTTTCGCCGAATATTTCGCCGGCGAAATGCTCGTTTTATTTCACTCGCGAGCGACGAACTCTCCCGTTTATATACACTTTGATTATATCCTTCTATTTTTCGCCTCGGCCCTCTGGGCAACGTTCCGCTGCATCTGGACGGCACACAGCCCGTGACCGAAGGCCGCGTCCAAACCGCAGCAGTGCTGCAGCACATATAGCGTGGCTAGATAATCGAGAGCTGTCTTTCTCTCTCTCTCTCTCTCTCTCTCTCTCTCTCTCTCTCTCTCTCTCTTGGCTATACACGCATTCAAAAAGCCCGCCTATTACGTCCTAGACCCAAAGCTCGCTCTCAATGGACGCGAGCGTTCTTTGCTCTTATATGCACGTGTGTGAGATGGGTATCTGCGCACGACGACGGCGGTGGGGCGGCTCTTTGTGCACGTGTACTTTTTCGGATAGAGCTTTTTTAATTTTCGCGACGGACCTCGCGGCGACGACTCGGCTTTGGGTATAGTCTTTTTTTTTTGAGATGCCGTGGCTTGATCAACGACACCGGATTGTTGAACGCGGCCGGTCGATTCATTCGACTGATGGGCCTCGTATAGTTTTTCGCGGCTATAGAGCCTGTGATAATTCGCGATAGCCCGGCGTGTTCCGGAAAAAAGCTGCGCGCGCTTCGAGTGCGTACGTTATACTCATTGAAAAACTACGCGGCTTGTAAAATAACAAAAAAAAAAGTGACATTCGAGACATCCTTTCATTAGAGTAAAAGTCAAAAATGTGAAAAAATAACCGTTCGCTCGGCCAGTGAAAAGTGAATATATTCCCCCCATTGAAACCCACAAAAGTCCGCAGTCCATACACGTAGAATTAATTAAAAATAACACTCGCTAGCTCTTTTCGCTCGATAGAGGATAAAGAGAGCTCATTATCGCTCCGCTACATTTTTCCGCGTGCTCGCTGCACACAATGAGCCACGAAATGTTCCGTAACGGTAAGAGAGCGTCAGTGTATATGTCCACTTTACTCGAAACCTCAGCGCGCATATTTGAAGAAGACATGGCACGGGGAAAGCTTATTAATTTCGAAAGAGCCACGGCTTTATCTCGCGGCGCGTCTCGTCTACTAGGCCAAGAAGAGACGCGTTTATTCAGCGCAGACGACGATAGCTTTTTTTCTAGATCCGAATTCGCGATGCGGTATAGTGCGCGCGCGCGAGAGAGAGAGAGAGAGAGAGAGAGAAAGAGTCTCGTTAGCTTGCAGTAGGTTATCCTAATATTCCGGCTCTGTTTCTTTCTACCCTCGTTCTTTTATAGTACTGCCTTACGGCCGAGCACGTGAGTCCACTTTATCTCTCGCGGGCGATTCTTCGGGGGGGGGGGGGGGGGGGGGGGGGGGG
>QLSS01000018.1:1748026-1774537 GCA_024372645.1 Trichomalopsis sarcophagae
GGGGGGGGGGGGGAGGAGATGAGTTTTTCCGAGGAGATCGCGTGCAGTCGAGATAATTCTTAATGGCTAATTTGTTACCTTAAGCGACGCTCTGGCTATATGTATAACGTATGCGCCGATTTATGCTGTTTTTTGAATAGAATATATATAGATTAAAGTTAACCACCTCATTCCGCCCGTGACATTCTTACTCTCTCTCCCTCTCTCTCTCTCTCTCTCTTTGTCGTATCTACAGCTACACGTAACTCCGGCGCACTTGTCTATTCGGTATAGAGTCTCGCGTTTCGCCGGGGGCCCTTTCGCTCCTCGTCACGTACGACATTCTTCCTTCCATACACCCCTGTGTGTACACAGTTGCCACCGGGGCGTGTGTGTGTGTGTGTGTGTGTGTGCATAGGAAGAGCAAAAAATCAAACGCAGACGCGCGGTGCTCATCGACAAAAACTAATTCTACTACGCGTACAGCAACACTGCACGGCTTGTAATCTCTCACGAGGGCAATTAAAGTCTCAGGTTGCGATCGTGCGGTGCTTCCTTTGTTTTCGTTACCGGCAGGGAGGAAAAGGAGTATATATAAATTCCACAGCGAGATCGTACGCGAATAACGAGGAAGAGCTGAATCTCGCATTTCCGTATAACGGGGAGCGACGGATTATTAAAAAGCTAATTGACACACTGATGCGCTGGTATACACAGAACTTTTCCTCAGCAAGTTTTCCGCGGAAAAGATTAAAATCCGAAGTAGATTACTTCCACGTCCGCGAGGGTGAACAATTTTTCCATCGTAAGCTCCCCACTACATATATAACGTTGAGAGAAAGCTAATTTTAAGAGTCGCCGATGATACCGATGCCCGCACACACGTACACAACATACAAACGGGAGTAATCCAATCCACTCCATTACGTCGCGGGGAGAAAGAAAAGCGGCATTATCCGAGTTTTCGCGACAGCTCTGGAGATGATACGTTACAACCATACGCTTCGGTTCTCCATTTCATCTGATAATTAAATCGCGAAATCCGACGAGCTTTTTCCCGGGCTCGCGAGCACCAAACGAATCGGCGTAGTCCGGCGCGTTCTATACCGCTACGTCTATTTATATACATAGCGCGCAACTTTTGCACTGTCTTCTTCTCTTCTTCCTCCTCTCATCCCTTTCCTTCGTGGCAGTCCGCGTGCTTTTGTTTCGTCGGCGAAGCTCTCAATGAAAACTGCACTCGTATTTTCGAAGTGGTATATTTTGAAATTCGCGCCGAGCTTTCGAAACTTATTACCGGCCGCGAGATAAATTTCGAAGTAAAAAGCGTTCCCGGTATAGTAGAGGGAAAATTTGCGGTTACGGCGCGTATATTACACGCGAGAGAGAAAGCGAGTTGATTTACGGCCCGAGTTGGGCGCGGTAAACGCTTATTGTTTTTAAGTACACGTCGGCTTTAATAGCGTGATGCTCTGCGAGAAAAATCCGAGTACTCGTGTACACCTTCGATCACACACTCGCCAAACTTTCCTCGCTCGCATACGCCGATTCATCACACAGGGGCTAACTCGATTCCAAGCAAAAATCCTTTCGGCTCTGATGCATCGCTTCGCTCGCGACGACTGCGCATAGCGTTCCTTCTCTCTGCCGTGTCCTATTTTGCTTTATTTCAGCCGAGGTAAACGACCGGGGAGGAAAAATCGCCGCCCGTTTAATCGCGCGCTTTGATTAGCGCGAGCGACGTGGTCGTCTCTTTCTTCCTCTTTTTTTTTCTTTTGTTTTTTTTTTTTTTTTTGTTTCCGACTGTTTCGTTCTAGGTGTCGCCGCCGCTGCATAGCTTTAATTTCGCGTAATCTTATTACTTTTCTGTCTCTGCTCTTTGCGTCTTGTTGTAGACCGAGAGCGTCCGCGTTCGGATCCTAAATGACGTGGACTCGAATGGCGGATGAAATAAGAGTTGTAAAAGCCCCCCAACGACTCCGGCTACTTTTATGCCGCTCCTCGCTTCTTTTACGCGCGTGTCCGAGATGTACATGCAGCGCGCTGAAATTCAAACTTTGTTCCTATATCGCGCGGCTGCTTCCGAACGGACACGTTATACTGTACTGAACAAATTGCAGTCTCGGAGTTGTAAAAACGGGAAACCACTGGATTTCGGAGCGGTTTTCGTTTCGATCGAGGCTGTATTGCGTTACTTGAAAGTAAAATAAACGTATGATTTTAACGGAAGTATAAATGCATACGAACGAACTATATCCGAAGCGCATAAATTATATAAATTCGTCGCCTCAACTTAATCCCAACTACATCGAAGTCGAATGTATGGCAGCCGGAAAGTTTCAATTATTCCGGACACCTGCGCGTGAAACTCTCGCCAGAGCTTAAATATTCGCGATAGATTGGCACAGGAAATTCGAAAAGCGATAGATCCTCGCGCTATTTTCCTTGTGTATCGGCGGATTTCGAGTACACAGCACACACAGAGAGACCGTCGATTCAATGGCATCATCGCCTATTGGAGATAGAGTCTATTCAGAGCCAAGATCAAAGCGATTCCAGCCAAAGATCAATCGGCTCATTGACTAATTGAAAGCTGCGCCGCACGAGAGAGCTGCGATCCTCGAATGATCACGTCACGCGCGCGTTTGTTTCAGCTCGAAAACTCGATGATTTTCGCCGTGCCGAAAGTTTGCGTATATACTGCAGTCGAGCTCGTAAATTCGTAGGCCGATATATCCCTAGGGAGAGACATAGAGACACGAGGAAAACGGCTGCCTTTCGCGCGAGCGGGCGAGATTTCGCCTCGGCGTCGTTGCATCTAATTACGCGAGCCTGATTTATCGGCTGCGAAGCGGATTTCACCCGCGTATATATACAGAGCCGCTGACGCGTATATAGGTTCTATTATACCCGTAACGCGGTAATCCACACCGGGGCCCCTTTAATTAACTAATTGTCGATGATGCCTCTCTCCGCTGTACATACGCGCGATGATAATTTAGAAAGAGAATGAGAGGTCCGGACGCGGCTAAATATTTCCACGGCTTTTATGTTGATTGCCGAGGCGTTGCGGTTCCTGTTTTTCGAGATATCCCTGCGCGCGAGCTCTCGCTTTTTAGAGCTGATTCTGCGCCTCTACTCTGTGTATATTTACGCGAATTTCCCTGTTGATTCTGATGACGGCGTGTTTAATGTCAACGATTAATTATCCGCCGCGTTGAGCTCTGTGTCCGCTCGAGGGCCGCAGGGAGTTTGGTGCGTATATACTTTCGCTTGCTTTTTGAGTTGTATATAATTACAGCGTTACACCGACCCCCGTATTTGCATTTCGTTTTATGCTAATTCGCTCCGCGCTATAAGTATCCGATGACGAAAAATCCGAAACCGACTATGGCGCCGGGTGTCAATCGCTCGTATATGCCGTTCCGTCATCCCGCTCTAATAGAGCTAAAACCGAACGAGATGCATCTCTCGACTTGTGTGTACACGCGCGTAAAGCCGCAACGCGTCGCTCAGCCAAAAGAGAGAGAGAGAGAGAGAGAGAGAGAGAGAGCAGGGCACTTAACAATCGCCCGAAATAGAGCGACGCGGGGAATTCTCGATCGTTTTGCCGCCGCCGGCTGTACAGATGTGTGTGACGCTACACACCTGACTCGGCGCGTCGACGTCCGATGCTGGCCCGGACGCGGTTACTTTGGCTTTTGTGCAGCTGAGACGCGCGGAAGTGATACACACTCTCTGAAGTGCTCTCCCGGTATTTTAGTTTTACGGCCGAGCGCTTGTCGCCGGCTTTTACCCGCCTCTGCGTACGATTGGGCGATCGATGCGTGTGTATAGCGCGTGGAATTAAGACCGCTATCGCGGAGAGCAAAGGAAAACGGTCGAATCTCGGTGAAACATTGATGCGGCAGACTATTGCTCTCCAAGTGGCGCGAGACATCGAGAAACCCATCGCTGAATAGTTAAAGCGAGAAGTAGATCTGCTGCCGCGTTCCGCTGTGATCGCTGAAAAATTCAACGCGACAGCCCGAGACATCAATTAAAGCTTATACACTTACTTACGCTTTTAGCTCTCGAGTCTCTACGTTATGCCCTCCCGGAGGAGAATCTCGGATGGTTAAAATTAAGAGTTTTACTGCCGGCTAATAGCGCTTTATGCGACGGTATAAACAAACGGTAAATCAGTCGGCACTCAATTAAGACGTCGCGCGTGCCAGGCTTTTAACGACGATTTAATGAATCGATCGTCGACACGATTTGTCATGCGTATACCATTCGATCGCATCGGAGTATTTCAATGGAGCCATTCTATAATCCCTCAAAAGCGCAATCTCCGCTCGGTAAAAAAAAGCTAATGGAAGCTTCCGTCGAAAATAAATCCCAGTGTAGCGTTTTACGATTGTTTCCCGAATCTCCACACTCGCGCAGAGCGCGTAATTCGATTAATTACGAGAAAGCTCGAGTATGAATGAATCTACCGTCGGCATTGAAAGTCGCAGGCCTGCGCGGCGCGCGATTTCCGGGGACTAATGCGGAATCGAGTCCTTTATTATTCGGAACGAGAATATAAGCCGCTCTCTCGGATTATCTCGGAACGACAGTCGGAGATTTTTTATTCCTCGCTTTGAACTTTCCGAATGGTGATCGAGAATACCGCGACTCTGTGTATCGTTCGAGAAACTTCTGCGGTAAACTGGAGCAAATCAAATTCGCGAGTAGAGAGAGAGAGAGAAGCTTAATATCCATCCCTTCGGCTCCTAATCCGCTAATTCAGCTCTAATCCCGAGCGTAGCTGCTATGTACGACAGCGGTATACACCGGCGCAAAAGGCGATCCAGCGAGCACTCGAGTAACTAGATCATCGTATCAAAGCACAGACGGCGGTGGTGCCGCTAATCTCCCCCTAGCGACGACGACGACGACGACAATGAAGAGCCATTACAATCGCTTCGATACATAATGGAGCCGCTGCAGAGAGAGAGAGAGAGAGAGAGAGAGGAAAAACAATCACGACCTCGCGATGCGAGAGTAAAGCCCGGAGCAGATGGGCCTGAGCTACCGCTGTCATACGCTATAGGGAGCGTCTGCTAGAGAATTATCGACGATCCGCGGAATAATGCGGGTCGCGTACTTTCGGCCTATCGCTGACAATCGACGCGAGGATGATCGAGTGACGCGCGCTGCAGTTTCCGCGGAAGCATGAAAGCTGAAACACAATGGATATACGCATCGCCGCGGGTACGCATACTTTGTTACATTAACGCGACAAAAAAAAAAAAAGAGCGATTCCTTTTTTCGTTATTTACAGTGGACGTGTAACGAGTGAATAAAAAACGGACTAAAGTGATTTAGCGATTAGCAAACAATTAGGGCGAGCGTAGAGCAGGTGCCGCGATAAGCCTGGGCTATTGTGAGCGCGGCGCACTTCCGAGTCAATCATTGGCTCAAACTAGCGCTCGCACTATTATAATCCAGTGCAAAGCCATTCAGAAGTCATCCAGCTGGACAAAGGGGTCTATAAGCCAAATATCGTCTACGATATTTACGCTCAGCCATATATACCAGCTGTATGTGTACACAAAATTTCCCTATACTAAAGATCATTTCGTACATATAGAGTCGCCCCCCTAAACGCCAAGATATACCCAATAACTCCCTGGCCCATTTTTGCGCCGACGATGAATATTCAATGACCGTGTGTGTGTATGTGTGTCTGTGTGTGTGGGGAGGAAGCGTACACGTTTCCCTGTCCATACGTCGCGGGGGAAAATCTGTTAGCAGCGCGGTATACACGTCGAGGGGAGTGACAGAAGCGATTTTTATTGCCCGACCGGGTCGATCTATTTTTTTCGCTCGATCCCGACGCGCTTCTCTCCGCCCATCCGTATACCTTCTGGCGTACGGACTTATGAATTTTTGGGAATATAACGCATGAATTATTTACACTCCGTGATCGTTAGCCGGTCCTTTGTCCGCGACGACTATACTACTGCGTAATGCGCACTTTTTGCGCCCAGAGCGCATCAGGGCCCGTTAATTTTGCTATTTGTACACCCTCCGGTCGGGTGTAATTGAAGCGTTTTAGAGCAAGGAAATTTATTCCGTTTAATGAGCCCAGCCCCGCGAGAACCCTCGGGATTAAGCTCGTTACACTCTTCGCCCTTGGAATAATTAATTCGATCGCGCTGCATCGGAACTGCAGCTTCCAAAGCGATCCTTCATCTCGCGATATACCTCGCAGGAGAGATAAAAATTTACACGGACGCAGGACCGTGAGCGATAAGAAAAATAATCGTGTAACACACGCGAGAGATTTTTTTCCCGGAGAATTAATAATGACCAGCGAGAGCTAAATTTATCAGCAGCCCAAGAGAGAGATGGCATGTTTTATTCACGCGCGTGTGTGTGTGTCTTAAACAATGCCTCGACAAGATGCGTATCAAGGAATCGCTCTATCAAGTCCACCTGCTGAAGTACACACCCTAAACGGGAGATTCCTCTCTCTCTCTCTCTCGATTTATTATTACCTTCGACTCTATACTATAGCTCTCCCATATTTTCGTACGCACACACACACACACACCGAATGCATCTGGCCCCTCTGCGCTTCTCATCCTGCACCCTCTCAGCTCTCTCGTGGCTTTATTTCTCTCTTTTCTTCCCTCCGCCCACGCGCGCTTTCGTAAATACGTACGCACGCACCGCCTTTGTTTTATTTGCAGACGTAGTGCGGGGCGACGCGTGTACGCAAGCGCCGGTTTTATTCACTGTCTGTATACATATATATATATATATATATATATATATATGGCCCTTGACGCGGGGGATTTGCATCCCGCGGAATTTCCCATGCTAACCTATTGTAATTAATGCGTTTTCGAGCGAGCTGCGCTGTTTCCGCTGGACTATACACAATTTTTCACGGCTCTCTCTCTCTCTCTCTCTCTCTCTCTCTCTCTCTCTCTCTCGCGAGTTGATTGCGTATAATACTTTTTAATATTTTTTTTTGTCGAATGTATAAGAAGGCGATAGTAGAGAAAGACGACGCAAAAATTTCTCATACCCTATTAGGCGGGTTTTTTTGCTCCCTCGTCGAGCATCTCGCGCTGCAGCTCCTTGAAAATTCATAAGCGTCTCTCTCGTGAGCAAAACTACCATACATACACGCACACATGCATAATGCACGCTCGCGCATGAATACAAATTCGCATACATCTCGAAGCACTCGAAGCAGCAGCATCGGCGCTTTTCCCTCGTGACACCATACTGCGAGTCTCAGAGCCATTACCGCCATACGTATATATATATATATATACATCGTTCGGGCAATTGTTTTCCGCTTTCGTCGCGGCGTTTTTCCGTCAATTAGCCGCGAGCTGAATCTTTTTGCCCACGGAGAAGACCCTTTCCCTCTCGTCTCTCGCTACTTTATCTCTTTGTCGTCGTCGCGCGACGCGACGCGACAAAGCAGCAGCAGCAGCCCTTCTCTCGCGCAAGCTTTTTAAGATAAAGCTCGGCTGCTGTAAGCACATTTTCGCCCGCGAGAGAGCTCGGGTTTTGCTGTCATTAATAATTGTTTTATCGTTGCGCGGGTTTTTGTTCATTAGGCTATGCTAATTTTTTAGCCCCGAGCTCGCGTGTGACGGATCGTTCTTACGATGTGTATATATAAATATTTGGCTACAAAATGCGCGCGAGTATCATATATATATATATACGGATCTGAAATTTAGCGCCGCGATAAGGAGCTGCAGGGCCATGCCTCAGCGGTCCGGGAAAGAAAGCGTTTTATCTAATAATCTGGCAGTTATTCTTCCGCGACTCTCTTTCACCCACCTGTCTCCTGGCCAATGCGTCTTTCTCCAAATTCCCCGGCGAGCCCCGACTATATATATATATATACAGGACGCTGAGAGCGAAACGCCGAGCAGCGTTCAAAAGACGATCTCTCTCTCTCTCTCTCTCTCTCTCTCTCTCGGGCGAATCGGATAATACTCCCGCTGAGGAAGAAGCAGACTGTATATACGACTGAAAAGAAGAGCAGATATATACATCACGGAGAAAGAGAAAAGCCGAGGCTATAATTGTCGCGTTCAGATCGATGCACACGGACGGATAATAATGATTGATTATATACGCTCTTTTTACATCCGAATACCTATAGCCATCCGTTTTTGCGAAAAAGGGAAAGCGCCGCGAAACGAGGGAAAATTTCCCGGGGCTTCTCCGCAGCGCGTAGCAAAAACTCCGAGAGTTTTTCCCTAGCCGTAGACGAGAGATCTGCAGCAGTCGGATTATCCGACGTCGCGGCGACGCAGCCTCTCGAGATCCACGTGACTGATTTTTTTTCCCGTCAAAGCTGGGGTGCGTCGATCCTCGAGGAGAAGAGATAGCGCGTCTCGTGTGTAAAAATTAAAAAGAGATCGTTTCGCGAGTAAAAAGTGAGAGAGGTCAGAGACGCCGCCTCGGAAAACTGAACTTTAAAGCAGATTCGCGGAAAGAAATATGCCGACACTTTTCCACGCCGGGTTGCATCGCGATCCGCTGAAAAATGAGAGCCGACGGCGGCGCCGCGAAATTTTTCTCTCTGCAACAGCAGCCGCTCTCGCGAAAATCGCTTCGATTGCCCCCGATAAATTCCGCATAACGCCGTGAATTACCGCCACGGACTCGTGCACGGTCGGCATGAAAATTCGCGGAAATCGTGAGCTTCGACCGATGTATACGCGGAACAAAAAAAAAAAAAAAAAATCCAAGAAAAACAGGCCAAGCGTATATATAGTCTTGTCGTGGGTCGGAAAACACGAAGCGCATCGATCCATTCGAAACAAAATAATCCAGCGACAGAGACGCAGTGTATTATTATCGAGGAGCGACGTTCTCTCGGTTATATACGGGGAAAAATGCGTTCCGCTCTCCCTCACTCCAGCATCGATTACACGGGGCCAATCCGCTGAAAAATAAGGCGCGGCTTTCCCGGATACAGCAAAACTGCCGCGATAATTCAAGCGACGCGAAGCATAAATATCGTCCCTCGGATCGTTTCCAGCAGGACAGCATACGGGCCCTATGCAACCGCCTTTGTTCGTCCCGGTCCTTTTTTTCCTTGGGTCCGTCTCTCCCTTCTTCTATCCCATTCGGCTTCTCTCAGCCGATCAGCCGCGCGTGTATTTACTCATATTTCTATTGACTTTGCAGCTTCACCCTCTGCTTTGACTTTCCTTCGTGTATACACTTCGTACACTAGGCGCGTTTAATTCCAACAATGCCCGGCCCGAAGTGGCTTATGCGTATAATGTTCGCCCGGTCGAGATTTATCGCCGAAACGGATTCTCGAGAGGGATACCCTGACATTTTTTATCCCACTCGTGATCGTTAATTGCGCGCGAGGCGAAAAATGACGGAGATACGACGCTCTTTGTGGGGATAAACGAAATCGCGATTAATTAAGGCCCACCTAGAGCGCCTTGATCGAGGGGGGGATGACGTTTACGCGCGTGAAATTCATTATTCATCGGGAGAGCGCGCTTGGATAATCGTCTATCGGAATTTACTCGCTCGTTTATTCGGTCGATTCGATTTTGGAAGTGTCAAAGTGAGGCGCTTAGTTTATTGTTAATATACTAGCGCTATAAATACTTGAGAAGTGAGAGGGATAGATAGATTCTCAAGAGGGGGTAATCGAGTCGGTGCGCTGCGATTCTTGGAAATTTAGTATTATAACGGAAGGATGAGTCGCGCGCGAAATTATTCAGCAAAAGCGAGACGTATTTCGCGGAGAGAAAAGAGCCGCGAGTGATAAATCCGAGCAGCGAGCAGGCAAAAGGATGCGACAAAATTGCCTTAAGCTTTCAAGAAAAATAGCGTCCATATTGCTCTCTCTCTCTCTCTCTCTCTCTTTCTGCGTTATATGCATCGGTTGTAAAGCCGCCCTCTCGCTCTTCCTCGGCGACGGAAGAGAGAAGCAGTTATGATTCACGGCTTGTTTACGGTTGCCAAACTCTCGAGTATTATACCCTGAGAGAGAGAATTCCGCGGAGGGGGCGACGAAAGTAATACGCCGAATTTATGACGCTTGATTCTTTTTTTTTTTTGTTCCTCCGGACTCCTTAAGTAATCTTTCGTGTTTCTCGTGCCTGAGCATCGGGGGGGGTGCGCGCGCATTGTAATACGGCTTATCAGCTCGATTCCTCGCGGATTATATCGTCGGAGGAAATTTTTGGGAAAGAGACGACGTTATTGGACGATGTGTCAAGGAGAGCGGAAGCATAAGAAAGACGAATCGCTCGGATGAATTCGTAGCCATTAGCCTCCACGAGAGAGAGAGAGAGAGAGAGAACCCTACACGCTCGCGTATACATACGGAGAAGAACTTTCAAAACGAACGACGTTTATAGGTACACCGCAGAGCAATTATCCCTAACAAGCGCAAAAAGATACGAGACGGAACAGCCCGGTGAAAAGGCCGAAAGCCAATCCGTCGCCGAAAAAAAGGGTCCGCGCTTTCTTGAGCGGCAGCAAAGGAAGTTTCGCTGCGGAGAATTTTCTTTCGCGACCCCCGCGAGTTTTCTACCATTGAATCGCGTCTAATTCGCCGACCACTGTCTCTCTTTCTCTCTCTAGCAAGGCTTCTTCTTCTTCTTCTTCTCTCTGTCCAAAGTCTAAGGTCGTTTTCGTCCATTCAACTCCCAATTGGATTCGGTAATTGCTGCTAAAATTATCCGACTCTTCGCTTTCTCTGTGTGTGTGCGCGTATTATAGACAGGAGCTTCTCTCGCGGGCGCCAACTTTTCTTATTCGGCTTTTTATCCACTTACCCCCACTGTAGCCTGGCCGGGATTGGGATCGAGCTTTGTCTTTCGTTTTCTCGATCTCCCCAGTCCCTTCGGAATAGAACACGGCTGCTGCCGCAGCTGTGTGTAGCGTATTTACGTTGCGCCTCTTTCAATTCCTCTTCTTCGGCTATATTCTTCTCTCGCTTTTTCGCCTCCTCATCCGTTCGAGCTACTGCCAGATTTCCTCACGCGATTTAATAACTCGATCGCAAGGGAAACTTCGTCTTCGAAATTAATTTTTCTCCCCGCAACACGCCAATGAAGAAAAATTGGAGCACTTCGGGGAGAGATAGACGCGCGTGGAAAATTGAAAAAAAAAAAAGACGAAGTAAGAACGTAAACCCCAGTCGCACAAAGAACACGGCATCACTCTCTCTCTCTCTCTCTCTCTCAACTTTTCTCGTCTCCTCGCAGTAGCTTTCATCGGGGGCCGTGTCCCATCGCGGAGAAAGGATCCTCCCTATTGAAGCATCTCGATGCGCGTCCTCCGGCGCTATATCCCACTCTCTTTTTTCGTCGCCGGCGTCTTTAATCTCGAGACTGAATTACGCGAGCTTTTCAGCGCGCGATATGAGCGCCGGCCGGGATTTCTCTCTTATCTTTCACGGGACTGTCAAAAGCTCTCTTCCCTCCGGTCCGGTCAGATGAATTAAAAGATAGACGCGGTCCCAGACGAAAATTCGACGACGCGACGATCGCTATCTCCTATACATGTCGCGAATTTCACGCTCGATCGGCGTCCCGATTAATTTTCTTATTCTCCTCGAGATTCGCTGCTACAATACCTATACGCGTCCGTCGTTTTAATCACGGGGTCGAGAGGAGAACGAGGTGAATTGCAGCGGTGCAAAAAACTTGGTACCCAAAAGAGGAAGAAGATAACCCACGAAAATTCCAGTCTCGTAGCCAAGTAGGCCAGCATCACTCAGGAAGGAAGTAGTAAAAAGGGGCGAAAAGAGAGCAGCCCCGAGTAAAATATCACGCACTCGGCCAGGTGAAAGAGCGCAGTGTACATGTATCGCGGGAATAAAAAACGCGGCCTGATTATATCCCCCCGAGAGGTAGAGAGGGTGTATCCTAACCCCCGGGAAGTTTTTAAAGCCGCGCGCCGGCCGTGACCTGTTTCCCTAAACGGACCCGGCCTGCATCGGCTTCCTTGGAGAAACTCGAGAGCCAGCGAAAGCGCCGAGGATTTCCGGAGATATATCCGCTGCGGGACGGAGTTTTCCTTTGTTATTCGCGCGCGCGCGCGACGTTTGATTTCTCCGGGATTCGCGTCTTTTAACTAGTTTTTCACCGACCGAGCTATACACGCAACTTTCGAGCCAGGCTTCTTCTTCTTCTTCTTTTTAGTTTGGCCATGAATTATTTATCGGGGATGATAGTGTCGTTAGGGAGTTCGGGGGATTAGGCGGCGCCTCACGGGAAAAAGGTCAATCGAGGCTTACGCGAGCTAAGATTTTCCCAAGTCTTTTACAAAAAGAAGAGATAAGTTTCGGAATTTCGTCCACGTCTCGCGCGAAATAAAAAGCGAAATAAAGCCCGTCTGTTTTTCGAAATTCGGACAATACCGTACATCCGCTGCCTTTTTCCTTACACACGCACCTGAATTTGCATTTCTCATCTCCGCGCGCGAGGAAATCCCCATAAAGCGGAGAGACCGTTTACGACGTCGCCGTACGGCGGAACGACGGCAATCATTGAGTCGGAGCACATTTATAAGTATCGTAATACACTTCGGAACCGTCGATCGCGAAATTATCGCGACGCGTTAATGGCCTATCGGTTTGACGTTCTTTAATACAGGCGCGAGAGGGGAGGATCGACTGAAAATGGGGGAGAGAGAGAGAGAGAGAGAGAGAGAGAGACAGAGACGACAGCTGAGAGAGAATCGCGTGCTGTACTCGAACTAATGAGGGAAGAGGCACTCGAAGTTCTCGCTCACGCGGCTGAGAGCTGCTCTAAATTTTGATCTCGCTGCACTCGAGCGAAGAAGCTGCATCGCTATTTTTTCCTTCCCCATAAGTGCACTATAGAGTTTGCGAATTGTTTACCTTCGATTTAGCATTAAAGAATCGCTATACAGCTAACTCGTTTGTTTTCGCAAGAGGTACATCTGGGTAATTAGAAGCCGCCGCGGCGTCGTAAATTAAATTCAAAGTTCGCGGCGTACCTCGTGCCTCGGGGCCGGTAAATTGTTATCAGTGCAAACAAAATCTACGTTTCATCTCGGCTCGGTTGCTATTTCACCGAGCGCGCGAGCGAGCATCAGACGATAAATATTTGCCCTCGCGACGATCTGGAATCTTTCTCGCCGGCAATTCCGTATGGACAAGCTGTAAAGCTGGGAATATGACGGAGATTCGAATCGTTCGTTAAAACTGCCGTATCGAACAATAAGCGAAAGCTCAAGCGCTACTATAGCTCAATATACGAATGTTCCCTCGAGTTTTCAACTTCTGTACCGCGACGTCGAAAGTTTTAATGATCGCGAGAGAAGACAAACCGGACATAAAATTGAATAAACCGAGAGTTCGTCTGCGGGAGGGGGAGGAAAAAATATCTCTGGCTTCGATCGGATTCTCACGCTTCTCTCTCTCTCTCTCTCTCTCTCTCTCTCTCTCTCTCTCTCTCCGGCGGCGATCTGTATACATGCCAACGAAATTCTTCATGCGTGTACACAACGGACGTCAATCAGGCCTGCACCGCACGCAGTTTACGCCCCGTCACGCGATCAAAACACGCGCGTAAAATCGCGGAGAAAAACATCAAAATAAGCGCACTTTAATAATTAAAAAAACTCTCGCATCTTTTAATCATCTAAAATCCCCAGGCGGGTCCCCTCAAAGTCGTATAAAGACCGCAGATACCGGGTAAGCGAGAAAAAAAGAAAGCTCGCGCGGAACAACAATCTCCCCAAAGCATATTACACACTCCGAAATACCGCGCGTTTCTTCACGAGCGCAGAAAACAAAAAAAGAAGAAAGCAGAAGAAGCAGCTTCCGCGTTTCCGAGGGATAAACGCGCGCGCGGAAAAGCCCTCGACAGAGAATAGCAGCGCAAGCTCACCTCCCCCCGAGGAGTACAGGCGTATATACACACACTGCAGCGCAGCAGCGGCGGCAAGAGTCGCTCGGTTAATTACGCGAAAGAGTCTGCTACGTGTACCGCGACTGTATACAGCGTATATACCCCCTTCTAACGCTCACGTGTGCGTGTGTTTGTGTTGCAGGTGTTATCTGGCCAGGTGATAAGCACCCTCCGCGACGTACAGTCCTCGTCAGCCTTCTCTCTCTCTCTCTCTCTCTCTCTCTCTCTCTCCCTCTTTCCGTGCAGCAGCGACGCGTGTCTCGTGCTTGGTGTACAGCCCCGGGCGCGCGAGAAATATGAGAGAGACGTGAGAGAAGAGTCAACTGGACTGCGCGAGCTTCGGGCTCGTTCGGAATAACAAAGATGAGATGGCTCGGCCGATGCTACAGCTGCTGGCTAAGGAGCTTCCTCGTCATAGCGCTGCTGCTTCTCGGCCTCCTAGACCTCGCTAATCTCGCCGAGGCCTTCATCGAGACCAAAGGTAAGCGTGATTTTATTTAACGCAGCTGAGAGAGTGAAAATCTCTCTTCCCCTGTCTCTCTGTTTCGCGGCGTACTGTATCCCCCCCCCCCCCTTATTCCGTCTTCCGTCTCCAGTCTACACACAGCGGATCGGGTAACGAGAAGCTCTCGCGCGCGTTTTCGTGTCCTTGCATGCAGCTCGTCTGATTAATTATTTCGAGTGGGCTAGAGCCAGCGGCGCCTATTTTCCTTCGCCCGCCAGTGCGCAGATCCATGAATATTCATGCGCTGCCCGGCGTATACGCACCGCTAGGATAGTTATACCCATGGAGAGTAGACGTACAGAGGACAGTTCCGTTGTTGGACGACGACTGATCCATTTTCACCGCGAGCGAGCTGACTCGTAAACGCGCCGAGGGCCGAGTAGCTTTTAATTTTCCGCGCAAACTTGTCCCGCGAACGAGCGAGTTTTATTGGCGCGGGATGCTCCAGTTAGCTGGAGAGGGCTTTCCGCAAATTTTTACACGGAATTATTTAAGCGGACGATGTTTATTCGTCTCTGATTAATCAGTTGGGATCTCTCGATGCAAATGTTTTCAACGCCGTCAAAGAGAGTTTTTAACGCGGCGGAGACGCATCGCCTACGCGATATCGGTCGAATTTTACAAAGGGAATCTATCTTTCCCTCTGTCTCCGCGCGCGCGCGCGCCGTTTGACATCAGAATTGCAGATTCGAGGAATACAAGTTTCTTTGATCTGCCGCGGCATCGGGCGACGGAAGCTGACGCCCGAGAATTGTATATGTATAATTAAACTGCGACAAAGCCACCAGGAGCTGCGAGATTTAATTAAACGAGTGTTGTGCGCGCGCGCGCGCTTTGGAAAATTCGAAAATCTTCATTGTGCTCGCCTCGCGACGGGGCGCGCGCTTGATTAACCGTCGCGCGGATCTAAAAAAGTGACCGGCGCTAATTTATTCGAATACGCAATGAGCTCGATCGTTATGCGAATCCCGGGCTCGAATCAGTCGTCGAACGCGAAGTAATTAAGATAAGTGGATTTCGGCCTCTGAAAAGTAATCAGCCGCGCTCTCGCTAAATTCGGTTATATCAGTGATTCGAGATGGCTCATACAACGTTAAATTCGACTTTCGATGTACCAGCTGCGTATTAAAAACTTTTGTGAATTTTAAAAAACGAGCGCGATCGGGAAATCGCTGAAAAATACGAAACGAAATTTAACGCAAATTGAAAAATTCAATCACGCTAGTGGTCGGTGTGGAGGATAAAATGAGAATTGTCGAAAAAAAAAATTGACCACTTAGCAGAGCGTGGTTTCGATCCACGGACCTCTGGGTTATGGGCCCAGCACGCTTCCACTGCGCCACTCTGCTCTTGTCGAAGGCCGACGTTAGAGTCGCACTAGAATCGGGCGGTACATGCTACTGTCTCGGTCTGACGCAATTTTCTGGCTAGACGATCGTCGACAATTTTCTAATCGCGTTACGTAGCTATGCTATATTACGAGCTTATCTTCGGTTCCGATAGTGGAACCTTCCAATTACGCGCTGATATGATAATTTTCTTTCACTTATCTACAATCAAGATGCGGGAAGACGTTTCGACAACTGTGACTTGATGCCTCGGAATTGAATTTTTAGAAAGTATTCATTATTATGCTAATTAGCCAACCGGTCGGTAAGGTAGGCCCCTTCACGTTCCCACGCGTTGAATAGGCTACAACCGGCAGCAAAAAGAATCCTTGAAATTCCTCGCACGCAGATGATAAACGCCAACGATAATCGCGATCTTAATATACACCTCCGACACGATTTCCATTCTTAATTCAGCCGTTCTCTCTCGCGCAGGCGCGCGGCGGGAAAAAGTCCGATTTAAAATTACGCGCATTAACATTTGAAAGTCGCGCCGCGCGAAACGCACGCACAGCGAGAGTATATAATTAGCTTCGCAGCGCGCGACAGTCCGATTGCTTTTCAATATACGAAGCTGCTCACCTTTGATGCACGCGTCGGTATACGCGCGAAATTTATCGCGCTCGGAGGCGGAAAAATTTGAGCTTCTTTTTGGACAGTTTGAATGAGACGTGATTGGTGCGCGGGTGGGCTGTGAATGGAGAGTTTTGATAATTTTCAATGCAGCTGCGACCGCGTGAAATATTATCAATTTCTAGGATACGAGCTGGCGGTAGTGAAAGATACTCGCGGATATGCAGATAAAGAGCCGCGCGGTATTATACGGAGTTCGGAAGCGAATAGCGGGTCATTACATAAAGAATCCTTTAAGGAGGCCGTGAAACTGTACGGTACCCTCGCTTTTATCGACGTTCGTAAATTTGATTCTTATAGCTACGCTAATAATAGACGAGTGACAAAGTGCGCAGTTTTTATAAAAACGCTCGCGCCCGTCAAGGAACAATAAACCTGCGGAAGAATAACTTTCCGCGTATATACACGCGCGAGACGCGCTAAAAATACCTCGACAATTTCATACAGCGGCTACGTAGGCGTCATTGCGCCAGATAAAGAAAAAAACATAGCGCGACAAAAGAACAAAGTCATATGGCCGCCGCTACATTGTTCGGAAACAAAAGATTCGCGGAAATTACAGCTGGTTCTCCTCTCCTAGCGCTGATTAACCGCGAAAAAGAAAAATATGCGCGCGAGACTCGAGACTGCTGCTCTGCACAAAAGAGCTCGGCGCGTTGTACGCGCGCGGGAAAATTCGAATGTTGATCGTCCTAATAAGCGGGCCGCGAGAAGCAATTTCCATAATTCAGTAGGCAGTGCGCGCATGTGAGAGGGGAAGAGGAGGTGGAGAAGGGGAATATAGTTAGCGGCGTTTGTAAGTGCCTGGCGCAGCGCCTGCTCTAACGAGTAATAATTAGCCGGCGAATTGGACGCGAGATAATTGTAAATTAGACCTAACTCCACGGGTCGTTATGTATTATTGCTGTACCGGGGGGGTGAGGCACTTTTCCAGCGCCCTTGAATATCCGTGGATTATCGTCGGGATAATCGGTGGTGTGAGAAAACGTTCTAAGGAAATTGTTCTTAAAAACTCCAGACAGTTGCTGCTAACGGACGAAACATCGGCTCGCGAATTTTTGGGGTTCATTTATCGGGCCTACTCGATGCCTTGGCACGTTTTCTCGCTGATCTAACCTACACAGGCTTAAAGATGACGGAAAAACACGCAAAATGAGGTATGCTAGAACTTGGGGCAGTTACCGGTATAAGTGCCGAAGCACCGGCGAAAAATCCGCATCCTTCGAATCACGCCTGATCTCGAATGAAAATCGCCTGTCCGAGCCCGGCTATTACGACACTCGATGCCGGGACGTCATCCTGCACCGGCGACTTTCTATGCGTACCCTATACTTAGCGCCTACTGCGACTTTTGTGTTCCCTTCGACTTTTTTTCACCAGCGCGCGTATGTCGCCCGTTATTCCGGACCGAGCAGTCCACTGCATAGGGAGGGCGTTAAGGCCTTTTTAATAACTCAAGAGAAAAGCTAATAGGACGGAAAGATTTTTCGTCACGAAAATTGAGTAATATAACGAGAGCTGTAGAAAATTTTTCCCAAGCATGGTAGCACATATATACCTGCACTCGCGGACAAACACGAAAAACGCACCGAGGACAAAAGGCGCGCGTTATTTAATTTACAGAGCAAACACTCGGCCGACTTTCTCCCGCGCGCGAGGACGTTCCCAAGAACGCGGAGTCGTGAAGAAAAAACATCAGCCGAGGAAAAACTAGAAAAAAAAGGGCAGTCGATGATTGCCCGTCAATATAACGACGGAGGGCCATCTGGTCTGGAGAGCTGTTATCGAGAGAGAGAGAGAGAGAGAGAGAAATGTGTTGGCGTCGACACTTCACGCGCTCGCGGTGCGTATCTGGTCAGGATCATCGAGGGAAAGGCGGCGGAATTTTCGAAATAAATTTCAAGAAAGCTCTCTCCTTTCAACCTTTTTTTTTTTTGCTCTACTCCCGCTGTTTTACGACACGACTGCAGCGCGCGCTCGGTAATCCCTGAAATTCGTTTCCCCCGAAAATGAGATAGATCGAGGGAGGAAGCCCGAATGGAAAGCAGACGTTGAAAAGCGCCGGGGTGTATAAGAGGGCCGACCGCGCGTTCTATACATATGCGCGGAAAATGGAGATTCACGCGACGACGGGTTCACTTGTGGTCGTGATGCCACCTCTCTCTCTCTCTCTCTCTCTCTCTCTCTCTCTCGTTTTCTGTACATATACGTTAAATATGCGATGAGAAATTGCAGTGACGATGTTTTTAGTCGGTCGACCTGCAGCGGAGATGTTTCATTAAAGGGCTCTCGCAATTAACTTATCAATCACGTTGATTAAATTCGCCGCGAGTATATTTCAAACGAAGCTTTTTCAGGATATCGAGCTTTTCTACGACGTGTACGTTATACAGCCGTCGAAATAATCCATCATAGCGCAGCACAGAGAGAGAGAGAGAACGAATTTCGTTCCCAACACTCGTTACTCGCGTGCGATTAAACCGATAGCGAGCGCAATAAACACTCGAAATCCCCCAGACAGCGAGTAGCGCAGAGAGAGAGAGAAGACACCGGCACTAGAAACAACAACAGCGACGCGCGCGCGCTCTCGGGGGTTATTTATTCTCGGAAATAATTTCCAGCCGACTCGGCCATAAGTTTGGCAAACGCAGTTACGAGTTTTGAGGCTCCCCCCCCCCCCCCCACCAGACCCAGGAAAGCCGTCGCGTACTTTCCGGGGTCCCCGTTTTGTCAACTCCCTTTTATCGAGGTTTGTTTCGGCCGGCCTTTGTTCTTCCGTGCGGCTTGTGTACCACCTGCTCCGCGAGATACGCACACACGCCTATCCGAGAGAGAAACTCTAGCCGGGAGAAGGAGAGTCGAGGCCTCTAATCCAGACGTACTTTCGCGCTAATTGTATATCTTGCAAATTAGGTATAAAGCTGTGTACGACAACGGCATAACGGCTTGTCGAGCGACTATGGTCTTTGCAGGGGCGACTCGCAAGATTTTTATCGACTTTCGTCGGGTGTGTATTATTGTGATTATCGAGGGTATCGAGTTACGCTCCTTTTTCTACGGATTTTTGAATCCGTCGAGAGATGCGCGTGTTCGGTATCGGGCGAAATGTTCCGTACACGTTTCGAAATGTTCAAACGCGTTATAAAGTCACGGTTTACGAGAGGCATTCGCGCGTTGCAATGCACTCGTTCGCTTTTTTAAACAGGCCTTTATTGCGAGATTCGCACGAGCATGACTCTCTCGGCATAGCGAAATATTCATGCAGCGATGTAAACACCCAGTGGTAAAGACTCGGGGCCAACGTTTAAATCATTCTAAATATCTCGCACTCTGGGCGCGGCAGCCAGCACGTGCTCTCTCTCTCTCTCTCTCTCTCTCGCGAAACGCGAATTATGTAAATACTCGATTAAACGAATAACGCGCGTGCAAAATGCGCTGAGTAATTAAATTCTTGATGAACAGGCTTTGATGTTGCCCAGTACGTAAAGGCTGAATTTTCGGTACAAAGGCTGCAGCAGCGCGAGCCTATTGCAAAATTCACGCTTAAGCCCCGCGCCGCGACGGGGCACATTTTCGCAACGTAATCGTCGAAAAATACGCGAAGCTTCCAAAAGTACCGAGTGAAACTTGCCAGGTGGTTCAGACTGTATATATAACAACGCGTCTACGAGTAACTCCTATCGGCCTCATCAGACTCTCCGTAAGCTATCGCCGCGACTCTCGCTTTCGCGCGCGCATAATCAAGTTGTTGTTCAATCTACTTGGAAAATTGTTTAAAGCCGGTTAACGCCGTCTTCCCCGAACTATACAAGGACGTCATTTGCGCTTAGTCGCCGACGGGATGCGATAAAGCTCGCCGTGTGTTGTGCTCCGCTCTCTACGCGGACAATCCAATTAACGCGCGTCATCCGCGCACTGCATTATGCATCCAACGAGGGAGAGCGAGAGAGAGAGAGAGAGAGATAAGGGAATTAGGCGCGACGATTTTTTTGTCGCGCGTATACAGGCTTTTTGAGAAGACGGGCGGCATCACTTTGTCGGAAACGAGGTTAACGGTTGCCCGGCTACGAGAGCGATTTTCTCCTCTCGCTCTGTAAAACGCTCGCGCGCGTGCGCGCGGAAAAATCGGCGCGAGATTTTAAACGCCCGCGGCGCGCAACGGAGGCAGGATTTCCGGACCAGCTGGCGCTGTTGCGTCGACGGATTGTTTTATCGGATTTCGTAATGAAATTGACGCTCGAATAACGTAACGTAAAGTGAATATAAATTCTCGGAATGCGTTATGTTATTTAACAATCATGCGCGCGCTTACGCAGCTGCCGTATGGTAAAGAGGATTAAAAATACACGCGCGGATGAAACTCTCTCGGTGAACTTTATTGGAGCCGAACCGCAGAGGAAAATTCCCATTCGAAAGACCGATGCAGCGGCTGGTGCAGTGTCCCATCAGAGTCCGAAAGAGGAGGGGCGGGAAATCGAACGCGATTCTTTCGGCAAAAAAGCCCTCCGCACACAGAGAGATAGAGCGAGTGAATGAAAGAAAGTCGGTGGTGTTGCCGCGAAATTTAATCAACGAGCGCGGCACGTTCGATTTTCGAAATTGAAGCGCGACGCGCGCTGTGTAACTTGCGGGACTCCATTCCGAGGATACTTGAGCGAGAGAGAGAGAGAGAGAGAGAGAGAGAGAGAGAGAGATAGAGAGCCCGGGGTAAACAGTGAGAGATAGCGCAACGATAATAATTTTCATTAAATCAAGCGTTTCGAAACCGCGAAACGGCTGCTACTGCTCTGGCCCACCCCCGCACACTGCATAACTCGTCCTTTGTGTGTGTCTTGCGCTGTCCCCAGGAATTTCGCAATACCCTGCGGGCGACGAATATTTCGCAGCGTCGCCTCGACAGTGTATTGTGTGTGTGTAATGAAGTTTCGAGAGAGCGAACCAGAGCTGAGTTGTCGCCAGTTTTCGAGAGAGAGATAGAGAGCTATCGTTTTAGCTAATTGCGCTGCATCATTGATATGCCGACTCTAGTTTCGACCTCATCGTCTCTAATTGACGGTCTCCGCTCGAAAATCTAAGAAAACTTCGATCGCATTGACAGACTGTCAACGCTTATGGTTTATAATTACACAGGCCGCAGCGATCGGAAAAACTTCAATAATCACGCGGCTCTCGAACGTATCAGTAACTTAAAAAAAACACACACACGTGCATACACATCTCCGTCGAGTGTGACGCGCGCACTCGTGTCGGATCGTCAAACCGGTGGACATAGATCGAGTGCGGCATATCCCGCGTCTTCTTCGTTCCGCAAATTCGATATTATGCCTCTAAACGCTACCGCAGAGAGAGAGAGAGAGAGAGAGAGAGAGAGAGAGAGATCTCTGTCCGCTAGGGTGTTCTCTCGTATCTATATTAGCCGGTGTACGGAAGCGGCCGACAGCGCTTCAATCAAATTGGCCGCATCGATGCCAATTAATTAGTCAGCCGGCCGCTCTTCGCGTCGACTCTTGTATACGCCGCCGCCACGGTGATGCTATATATCTGTCAGCTCTCTCTCTCTCTCTCTCTCTGTGTTTGGTTATTCGGAGAGGAAGGGGCGAAGAGAGAGACTGCGAGCTCTTTATTGACCAGCGGCGCCGGTTGGTGTACTGGTACTGCCAATCGTATCCGAGTGAGACGTTTTTCTTTGACTGGAGAAGGAGCTTTCGTAAGGGGCTGTTATCGGTGAAATCGACCGCAAAGGAATGCAGATTCGAGATTTTATTCGCTTTCTTACGCCCACTTCTTTTCATTTGAGTTCTCGAGAGAATCCTCTATGTGTATATATTTCACGGATTATTAGGGGAGAGAAAGTGGATATAACTCTGAGAAATTTCCTTCTCAAACGTTTATCAGCTGTAGAGCGAAATTCACCCGCGCTGTTCTACTAGTAGCGGACTAGCAGCTTGCATGTTTTACGACGAGATTATGATATAGAGGTGCTTCGCCCACACGAGGTTGAAAACGTAATTAAGGCTTTTATTAGAGCGCGATTTAGCTCAAAAATCTCTCGTGTTTTCCTAGCGAATAATACCCGGCAAAACATCCGTATAAGACACGCGATATTGGATATCGAACCAATTAGAGAGATAGAGCGAGTGCGGGGGCAAAAGAAGCAAAGCGCGAAAGACGCGTAGAGAGAGAGAGAGAGAGAGAGAGAGACCGTTCGACGTGTTTTTTAATGGCTGCGCCGACGAGGTATATAGCACAAAGGAGCAGAGGATATAACGAGAACGTCTGCGCGGAATCGGATTACCATCAGACGGCTGCGATCGGAAGCGGTTAAATGGAGGGAGATATAGAAACAAAACGAGAGAGAAAGCTCGGAAAATCGACGGCTGTGTACAAAAGGGAAAGATACCGAGGAAGACGCGCGAGCGAGTGTGATTGATTGGTTTCATTAGAAACGCGTGCGTGTGTGAAATTTCGTTACGATCATTTCATACCGCGCGAGCGCGCGCGCGCAGGGAATTCGATATTGAAAGCCCGCGCATTGGGCATTTCAATTCGCTAGATTTTTTCTCGGTAAAAAAATCGACGCTTTTAGTTTATTAACAATTTTTCGTTCGTTATTAGCAATCAGAGAAGTCGCTATTGTAGCAAATCGTAAATCACTAATTTTCCCTCGTCTACGCGTAATAATCGGGCCGATCAGCGAAAGTATATAGGCGCAGGAGGGAGCTCTCGCATGAGCGCGCTTATTACAATGGCTGTATAATACACACTTTTACGCACTGGCGGTTGGAGCGTTCTTTTTGATAAAAATTAAATCGAGTATGAATGATGCATTCGAGGCTATCTTTGATTCTTCGGCGCGCACCAACGATCGCCATGGTATATAGGCAATTTCTCATCTGGCTTTTAACGAGCTCTCTCGCGTATATACGCAGACTCTCGCTTTCTTCCGGCGTCATAATCGAGTCGCTTCTCTCTCTCTCGCCCAAGCGTTTTCCTCTAATTTACTTAGCCCCGAGAGCGAAAGTGCTTCGAAAGCTCTCGCGTTGTTACACACGCGCGACATTGATTAATCAGCGAATCGGACAATTTAAAATAAAACTAAAGAAAAAAAGCCACGCGATGCCGAGTGAATTACACGCGCGTTAAGGGAGATAAAAACGAGCGCATTAAAGCGAAAACAAAGGGGGGAGGGTACAAGGTAGAAAGAACTTGTTAAGCGTCGGCGGCGGCGCTCAATCGGCCGGATTAAAAATTAAGCAAGCCCTCATCTGGCGCGCAGCTTTAATTCCATAAAAAATCCGGCAACTCAGCGGTCCCGCCGGGAGAGACAGACGAGTTCTCCTCCGCTTCTTATAATTAAACGCCCGCGAAATCCGGCCTTTCTTCGCGCGCGTCGGCGCGATAAGCGACTGCGGGACGAAACGCGTCCCTCGGCGCTTGAAAAAAACGCGAGGGTAGAAGTACGCATTGTATCGGGTAAATTTCGCGTGGTGCTTTGTTCGACTGAAATTTTCATCGAAATAATACGGCTTCTTCTCCTTTTTTTTTTTTTTTTTCAACGACTTTGCACACAATTAGTTGAAATTACACTGGCTAGTGATAAAACGAACGACCTCTCGCAAACTGCAAATATATATAAGCTTCGCGAAACCGCGGGCGCTAGCACCGTAAAACCGAGTCCGGAAAAAGCTCTCCGGGATAAGCAATAACCCCTTTCCCTTCATTACACCTTCAGCTCTCTTGGAAAGGGCTTAACCGTTCGCCTCGTTACGCGCAGTTTTTTTTTCTAGCCAAAGACACAGCGAGCTGCGGCTCGGAGACACGTAATCGTAGCGGACACGCGAGCCCTTAAGCGACGATACGAAGGAGCGAGGGCGTTTACGAGACCGCGAGCGCGGTAATCGGTGAAAGTCGCCGGATTAGCACCCCTTGGCTATCCTTCTTCGCCGTTTAAGTTCGTTTTTTTCCGGCTCTCACGCTTTCTATATACTTAAGCCAGAGGAGAGGGGGGTATGGGAAATCGCTTCGGCTTCGATTACGAACACGGCTTTACGAGCGGCGGCATTTCATTAGCTTGATTATTTTCATTTCTCCCTCTCTCTCTCTCTCTCTCTCTCTCTCTCTTCCGCGTTTTAAATTCTGGACAGAAATATAACGCGCAATGTATTCCGTTTTTAAGTATAACAACACAGCCAAAACGAAACACGTATAACAAATTGAAAATACCTCGCTCGCAGTCCTCTTTGTTTCCAGCCCCATCAGGGCGCCGGGAATATCCGCGGGACGTAATTCAGCCAAACCCTCAGCGGCCAGACAGCAAAAAGGCGTACGGCCCTCGTAACTCAATTCTTACTAATTCCAATCCTCGTCCACACGCACGCGCACAGGCATCAGCGCGTACATCCCCCCCGAAAATTCGGTATCTCTCCCTCTATATCCCCCCTCTGTCATCATCATCGGCGCGACGCGATTCTCTCCCTCTAATTCCCCGTCTCGGCCGATATGGCCAGCTTTTTCCCTCCGCGAAAGGCTAATCCTAGGCCGCATTAAAAGCGAGTAAAACATTAATTCCCTCGTTCTCGCGGCGCGCGTTCGCTATCGACGATACGCGCTACTGCAGCCGCCGGAAAATCCTCCGGTGGCACGTGCGCTGTCCCGGATGGACTCTGTATCTGTATCGCGTATAGGAGCTATGCGACGCGCTCCGCTATTTACCCCCCCCCCCCCCCCGCCGTTCTATGGTCTATGTACTGTAGACGCGGGGGGTGAAGTTACTAAGTGAGCCTCGGGGAGAAGCCGTTTTGTACCGATTATTTTCCACGATTTTCGAGGAGCGTTGATTCGTTTTTTTTTTTTGCGCTCGTATTTTTTTATTCCGAATGGCGTGCAAAATTGAAGTTTGTATTAGTTTGTTGAAAAGCCGTCGCACTCGGTGCGGATATTTGAATGGAGCTTCGTTGAAGCGTAGCGCGCGAGTTATTGGGATTTACTAATAAAAGCTGCGGCGCGGGCTTCGTTTTAAAACGTGCGCGCCGATGTAATGAAGCTCCGGATGGAATGGAAAATTTTTGCCGGATGAAAGGCTCAGAGAGCTGAATTAATCACGTTCATTCGAAATTTAATTCTCGTACACACGGAATAAATATTTCGAATTATATCGACAAACTCGTTACAGCGCATCGCGTAAAGGAAAGCGTCGAACAAGCGCCGAGCCTCGTTCGCCCCCGGAATCGCAGCCCCAGCCTCGAATCTCAAAGGATGTAACGCACGCGTGTGATTTTTCGGGCGCACGCACCGCGACGATCTGCCCCTCTAGGTATTCACGACAATCGGATGCGCAATAAATCAAGCGGCACGCGTGCGCTCGATGAGCTGTGAACGATACATAAATTCCTTATCGAGTACCGTCGGATATGGGGGTGTCTCGTCGGCTAATGAAAATCTCGCTGGTCCTGGGAAGATAAACAAATAGGCGCGAAATATCGCGAGAACGGATCGCGTTTCCTGATCTGCGACGATTTCTCTGGGATGTCGTAATTTATGGAAGCGATCGGGGGAGTTATGCTGTATATACTCGTGGGAAGGTGATATACGATAACGGAGAAACTTGATTAATTTTTCGCCTCATCTCTATGCTTCCAGGATGCAACCGGACGGTGAGGAACTCGGTCGGCTGGATTCGATGGACCGGCCGAATGGGCAGGTGTGTCATCCGAATAAGGGCGCCCATAAAGGACCCTCAGGTACGACCCTCGATGTAAATATCTAAATGAACCATCTGCAGATTCCTCCAAACGCGGGCGGGCTAATAACGCTCGCCAATCGAAGTTTGGATTCGCGTGTGTAGACCCGCTATCAACGAGGAGAGAGAGAGAGAGATGACCGCAATTGATCGGCGCAGCTCCGGCACGTTCTTGGAAAACTTGCAACCGTAGCGTCGCCGCTCGGGCGACTGACGAACAATTCCAATTTACGTTCGAGAACTCATGCTCCATTTCGACTCGCGGTAAAATTTTGTAACGCGACACCGGACACCTCTCTCTCTCTCTCTCTCTCTCTCTCTCTCTCTCTCTCTCTCTCTCTC